>CM041778.1:203389711-203441210 GCA_023374045.1 Limonium bicolor
GGTACTGGTCCCATTGCTTGGGCACCGTACCGTATGACACCTGCAGAGATGACAGAGCTGAAAGAGCAGTTACGCAACCTACTCGACAATGGGTTTATACGCCCGAGCGTATCACCCTGGGGAGCACCGGTCCTCTTCGTGAAGAAGAAGGACGGTAGCCTCCGACTTTGTATTGACTACCGCGAGTTGAATTGAAATACCCCAAACCTTAGTATGTTGTTTAAACATTTAAATATGGTATATTAAGACTAAAAAGAGTCTTAGAAACATTAGTAAACAATTTAAACCATAGAAAACACAAATAAATGCCTTAAAGTCAATTAGGGCTGAAATGTGCTCTAAGCTTGGGATAAGCTTGGTTAAGACCTAGTGAGCTTACCAAGACCCTAATTATATACTAATGAACATTAAACCAATTACCAAAGAAAACCAAGCTTTGAAAACAAGTTAAAACAAAAATGTGCTTTAAGGAGTCTTAAAGCACATTTTGAAAAATTGTCTTGTAAATGAGTTTTGAATGGCTAAATGTCCATCATTACTCTTTAATTAATATGTGTAATACTTAGTATCACAATTGGAAGTCTATATTAATGGGAAATCAAAAAATTTCACATCTATGTGCCTTGTTTTAGTGAATAGTAACTAAAATAAGCTAGTTGTAACATATGTTTATATAAGTAATTAAATTGGCCAACAAAGACTAAATTCCCTTAGTAACATAAATGGGGCCGGTTTTTATGGTAATGAGTCACCACATATGCTAGTTATTAAGTAAACAAATGATGACTATAGTTACTATTTACTTTATCATATAAATATCTTCTAAAAGCATTACCAATCTTCATTCTCTCATTTCTCTTCATTTCCCACGTCTTCTACCTTCCTCTTTGCTCTCTTCTACGGTTTTGCTACAGAAACACCACCACCACCATCATTCTCCATCTTTGACCACTTATATCTCCTAGCTCACTTTGCCAAATCAAATTCTAAGACCACCGTTCTCTTCCTCTCATCAAGCTCTTCAATTCTATCCTTTCAAAATTCCAAGAGCTCCATTTCGGTGCCAAGAGGAATCTCCATGGGAGGAGCTTGAGCTCATCTTTTCACATATTATTGTTCTCCTTTGCTTCTAGGTAAGGAAACTCAAATAAAAACTCCATTTCCTTCATGTTTGTATGTTGACCGAGAATCACCATTGATGGGGTTCTTTATATTGCCTTGTTCTAGCTTCATTTGAATCTTCCAAGGGCTTGGTGGAGTCCTCTCTTGCTACATATCCAAACTCTCTTTTGTATCCAAGGTAAAACAACTATCTTAATGTTTTAAAATAATATATGTAACTAGGGTTTACAATGAGATGAAGCATAAAGCTTGTATACTCATTTTATCATTTGTATAATGTTTAGAAGTTGACAAGCAACTAAAAGCCTTGCCGATTTAGTCAAGGAAACAAGAAAGAAGTTGTGAGGAAAAGAGGTAAATGTGCTAACCTAATGGGTTTAAAGTCTTAGGAGGAATGAGCTTATGTTGCTTATTAAAATGATCTAAGGAGCCAATGGTGAATGACTTAGTAAAATGTTCTCAAAGGCTTAGTAAAAGGTATATGTATTGTTGGGTGTATTTGCAGGTCAAAGGCAAATATAATGTGGGAAATTTAGTGTTTATGATTTACGCATCTTAAGGGCCTAAGAGCCATGTTATTAAGGGCCTAAGTGCCAAGCAATTTAAATATGCACTATATTGTGATGTGTGTTAAATGAGTGAAGTTTGTGTACAAGAATGTTCTTGATGGATTTTAGATGTTCTTGAATGTTTAATGGTGAAAACTATGTGTGTTTTGGTATAATAGGATGTTAGTAGAACCCATGTCAAAAATTAGGTGATGTACAAGAAGTTATAAGTGTGTTTAAAGGAGTTTGGTGAACTAGGAAGTCTTAGGAATGACTAGGAATTTTATTAGGAAAGAAACAATGTATTAAGGTGTTTTGGAGTACAATAAGGACTTAGACATTATCTTGGAAGTTTTAGAATACAAATGGGTGTTTTGGAATACACCAAAGTCATTTTGGGAGTTGTGTTGAGACTTATGCAAAGTTTGGTAAAACAAGGAGAAGGTATAAAGTTGTAAAGGGATTTAAAGAATGACATAAGGAATTGGTTTGTAAGAAAAGATGCTTGGGAGATGGTGTTAAAAGAAGTGAGGAAATATCTTGGTATAGTGGTTACAATAGGCAGGAAACACCACTTGGAACCAAAGGATAAAACATAATAGGTGTTAGGGATTTGGTAAGAATTGAGTAAGTGAAGGCTATAGAAAATGAGTGTTTTGGCACGTCCGAACTTCCGTCCGGACATGGACGTTCGACATGCCCTGTTGTGTTAGAATTTCCTGAGTCTCGGCCAGTGTCCGGACTTCTGTCCGACCATGGATGTTCGGACACACCCGTCTCTTTTCTCAGATTTAGCTTCGACTTGCGTCCGAACTTCGGGAAGCTCGGACACAAGTTCGGACGCTTGAAAATTTTCTTTTGATTTTCTCTCGACCAATGTCCGAACTTTGGAAACTCGGACACAAGTTCGGACATGCGTCTGGCTTCACCCTTTGAGCCTCGACTTGCGTCCGAACTTCGGAAGCTCGGACACAAGTTCGGACATGCCACTGTTTTGGCCAAAAAAAATTTGTTTAAGGTTAGAAAAAGTTGTCTAAAATGGTGATTAGTTAGTAATGATGATGAGGTTATTTAAGACATGTTAGGAGTGTAATAATGACAATTTAAAAGGTGAGAAATTATAACAAAGTGTGAGCACAAAATAACTAGTTAAGTGAAGTAAAAGTTAACAATGGATTAGTACATTAATTACCGACGTTACTAAATGTGTATAGGATTCTTCAAAGGTGGAAACCAGTCGAAGCAAAGACCAAGGTATGGTTTTCTTGCAGTCTGTTGCCTACCGGTTTACACCAGCTTGTGTGTTGTTTGTTTTTCTGTGTGTTTATGACGTTATAAGACTTAATCATGTAATGAGTTTACAGTTGTTCATATTATTGTGATGTTATGACGTGACTCATTTCCCTTGTGTGTGTCTAACATGACTTACCACTTGCTTGTGAATTGTTTGTCAAGTTCCACTGTTGAACTTCTAACAAGTGTTAACTGGGAAGTGAGGAATCCGGTTGTCCGGTCACGCGTGTAAGTTAAGAGTAGATATCTGTATCAGATTCGACTCTTATGTTGTTAAGATTGTTCTCCTTTATTTGGCGTTCGATCTCCCGCTAGCTTCCTCTAAAGCTTACCTATTCTTGACTTATGATCGGTTTAGTGGGAACATGTGTTTGTGTGGTGTGTTGGGTCACAATATCCGAACCATCTGGACTTAAGTTACTCGTTCGAATAACAGAACGGTAATAAGTGTGTGTAACAAGCTTAACATGAGAGTGAACCATTCTCTAGGCTTCTTGTGTTGTTTAACCTTCTTGGTTTGTTATTGTGGAAAATAAATCCACTGTGTATGTGATGTCGTGTTATGCAATATTGTGGCTATGCCATATGTATATGTTATGTGTTAAAATGAATGCCATGTCATCATGACAATTGGTTGCGTGTATTCGGTAGCCGATGGGCTCCGCGTTAACCATACCAGCCAAGGGTTGCTGACCCCCTCGGGGGGCTCCATATTTTACTGCAGGATGAGGATCGAGGAAGCGGAATGGCTGTAGATTCTAGGCTGTAGATCTACTTTTGATTATTTTGGATGTTGGGCCGGGATGTGCCCGTGCTCTTGTGGCGTTATATTTTGGTACTGTTCGTGTTACAGTTGACAGTGGAGATCATGTGTACAGTATACAGTGACAGTTTGTATTGAATACTCGGTATGTTGGTTATGTATATATATGTTTGGATGTTAGTACCTAATGCTCGGAAGTCTGATCATCAGACTGGTACACTTGTATTTATTCTGCCTTGTTAACCATGTGGGTGGTTGACGGCGTTGTAGCACCGAATTTGTAACACCCCATCCAACATTAACACACTTATAATAAACTGCAGCGGAAAACAAACTTCATCACATTACTTATCTCTTGGTGTTACACGCCGTTAACCCCCCCACGTGGCTAACAAGGCTATTACATATACATTGTACCGGTCTGATGGACTAGAATCCCGAGCGACTACACATTATTATCCCTTAACAACAACCCATATACTTTATACATTCCAACCGTACCGAGTATTTACAAACTAATGCCGATTACAATTTCGGTCTTACTACGCTTACAATGCTTACGCCATTTAAATGGCTACCCATGCATGAACATCTACCCCGTCCTACTCTCGAACGGCTTCCAGCTCCTTGTACCTGAAATAGAAAAGGAGAGAAAGGGTGGCCCCCAAGGGGCTCAGCACCTTTGCTGGTATGGTAATCCCGCAGCCCACATGCTATCGGGCCACGCACAACTAATTGTCGTCTTAGCATGCGATTGATTATATTTAAATCATGCATGCAACTGTAAACACACAACACAAAACATTTCGCCTCAATGGGCTCAACAAACGGATAATACATCCTTACTTGATGAGTCACTCATGGTATTCATTATCCCTAGAGTGTTCCTCCACTAACGGAGCTACTTCCTTAATAGACGACACTTACCCTTAAATCGGGTTATCCCTAAACGCCTCTTGTCACAACTGGGATTCATTTCCATGATCCACACACTCCATATCTTACAACATATATCATTCCTCACATAACAAACATAACAACACTTTTCACGTTTCAACGTGCACATAATAACATCGCAATAGTAATTGCATCACAACAACATCACATAACATAACGGGAACGGTCCTCTTAGGAACCGACCCAGACATTGTTAATTCACTGGTGAGCCTAGAGAATGGTGTCACCCTCATGGTAAGCTCGTTATACAATAACAACAACACTCATTACCGTCCTAATAGTCGGACGAGTAACTTAAGTTAAGATGGTTCGGGTTGGAGGCCCGAACACACCACACAAACACATGTTCCCCCTAGACCAATCATAAGTCAGAATAGGAAAGCTTTGGAGTAAGCTTGTGGGAGATTGAAGACCGGGAAAGGAACTCAATCTTAACATATAAGAGGGTCGAACCTAGAATGACAACGACCCCCATCCTCACATGCGTGGCCGGAACATGACCGGACTCCTCACCCCCCATTAGTACATATAAACTTATAAATAGTAGTTAGAGATCCATTATGGAACCTATCACATCCACACACCATACGGTATCATGACCGAGTTAAGCAAACAAGGGAGGTTCACACACTTGCATTCAACAACAATATCCAACTAACTCACACATAGCCGTGGTTAGAACGTTCCCAAGGTTTGGGCCGTTAACTCCGAATACCGATCTCTCACGTGTTCCTAGTTCTAGTTAGCTAAGGTTTAACACTTATTTGAGGTTAACGGTATCGGAGACCAGATGCGCCACATAAATGAATTACTATAAACTCATTACATGTTTTAATCTTACAAGGTGGCAAACACTCAGAAAAACACATTGGCATACAAGCCGGTGTAATCCGGTAGGACACATGTTGCAAGAAAACCATACCTGTCACCGGAGTCCACTTTACCACATCCACTTATGTTCCTCGAGCAATTCTCGAACAACTGATAACATTACATGTACTTTTATTAACATCGGGGTAGCATGATTATTTAATGTCTAATGCTTATAACTTTTCCCCGTTAACTTAGTTACATACTTTACAATTTTAACTTGATTTACTTTCACCTTTTATTACAACTTTTCACCCACTTAATTGTCATTAAAACTCACCTAACATGTCATTAACAACTTTATAACATCATTACCTATCAATCCCCATCTTTACACATCATTTTCATACCTTAAACAACATTTTTAGGGTGGTCCGGGACTTGGTCCTTACCTTAAGTCCCGGACCAACACTTGCAGAAACTCTCGGCTATTTTAACAGGGTGGTCCGGGACCTTGTACTCACCCTAAGTCCCGGACCAAAGCTCTTGTGAACTCTCGGCCCTTTTTTGTGTATGGTCCGGGACATCATCCACTACCTAGGTCCCGGACCACTGTAACAGAATCCCAAATATGACATTTTCAAGTCTTGTTTCATCTATTCTCTTCATCCATTGATTACCCAAACTTCATACATGAACTTAGGCATATTCTAATACCAAAATATCACTTTGATTCTCCTTACAACATTGTCTTGTTTTTTTTTTGCATAATTTTGGCCGTCCGACCCACAGCTGGGTCGGACCGTTCCAGAAACTTTTCCCGTCTTTTAAATACACATGTCCGAACATGTGTCCGGACTTCCCAAGTTCGGACACAGTTCGAGTGTGCCAAATTCTTACCCAACAGAGCCTGTCCGAACTTCCATGTCCGGACGGAAGTTCGGACAAGGCAAAATGCTCAACTTCCAAGCCCTTAAACACTTAGCCAAATTCCTCCAAAGCCTCCAACACTTATAGTATCTACTCCCTAGGTTCCTAAGTGATGTTTCATGCCTGTTCTAACCATTATACCAAGACATATCTTCCACACAAACATCATCATCCAAACATCCTTTCTTACAAATCAAAACTCCTTATGTCATTCTTACAATTCCTTTTCCAAGCTTACACTTTCTCCTCAATTTACCAAAGTTTGCCTAAGTCTCAGCTTAAGTCCAAAATGACTTTGGTATATACTAAAACCCCAAAATAATGCCTAAATCCATATTACACTCTAGAACACTTCCTAGTTCACCAAAATTCCTTTAAAACACTTTGAACTTCTTATACATTTTCCTAAATTTTGACATGGGTTCTCTTAGCACATCATCATTCCAAAACTCATGGTTTTCACCACTAAATATTCAAGAACACCTAAATCCATCAAAAATACCATCTCACACAAGACTTCGCCAAATTTACACTACATCACAATATAGTGCATAACTTAAATTGCTTGGCACTTAGGCCCTTAAATAGCATGGCTCTTAGGCCCTTAAATTGCTTAAACCTTAAACACTGAATTTCCACAATATAAGCCTTTGACCTGCAAATACAACCAACAAGACATATGTCCTTTTACTAGTCTCCTTGAGAACATTTTCCTAAGTCATGCACCATTAGCTCTTTAGGTAGTTTTAACAAGCATTATTAGCTCTTTTTTTACTAAGGCATTAAACCACATTAGGTTAGTATATTTACCTCTTTTCCACACAAACTTCTTTCTTGTTTCCTTATAAAACCGGTAAGGTATTTGATTCCTTGCCAAGTTCTAAACAATATACAAACATCATAATGAGTATTCAAGCTTTAAGCTTCATCTCATTGTAAACCCTAATTTTACATTGTTTCAACAACATTAATGTAGTTGTTTTACCTTGATCTTTGAAGAGAGTTTGAATATCTATCAAGAGAGGACTCCACCTAGTCCATGAAAGGTTGGAATGGAGCTAGAACAAAGTCACACAAGGAGCACCATTAATGTGCATTTTCGGTCAAAGCAAAAACATGAAGGAAACATGATTTTTCTTTGAGATTCCTTACCTAGAAGCAAAGGAGAGTAATAATATGTAGAAATACAAGCTCAAGCTCCTTCAATGGTGGAACTCCATGGCACCGAAATGGTGGTCTTGGAATTTTAAGAAGATAGAAATGAAGAGCTTGATGAGAGGAAGAGATTGGTGGTGTTGTTTTTGATTTGGTTAAGTGAGCTTGGATTTACAAGAGGTCAAAGCTAGAGTTTAATGGTGGTGGTGAGTATTACCGTGAGAGAACAGCAAGAAGGGAGGTAGAAGAAGACTTGGAACCGTGTGAAATGAGAAGGAAATGAGAGAATGAGATAAACTTGCTTTTTAGAAGATATTTGTGCTTATAAAGCAAATAGTACATTTATTAGTCATCTTTATTTACTTTTCATAGTAACAAGAGAGTGGTGAGTCACCACACTTAGAAAACCGGCCCCCTTTATTACATAAGGGTATTTAGTCTTTATTTGTATTTAATTACTTATGATAACATATGTTACAAACTAGCTTATAAAAATCACTATTCACAAAAACAAGGCACATAGAAGTGAAATTTTTGATTTCCTATTGATATAGACATCCAAATGTGATACTATATAGTACACATATATATTTAAGAGTAATGATGGACATTTAGCCACTCAAAACTCATTTACAAGACAATTTTTTCAAAAATGTGCTTTAAGACTCCTTAAAGCACTTTTTGTGTCTTAACTTGTTTTCAAGCTTGGTTTTCTTTGGTAATTGATTTAATATGTTCATTAACATATTTATAAGATATAGATATGACCATTAGGTCTTATACAAATTTATCCCAAGCTTAGAGCACTTTTTAGCCCATATTGACCTTAAGGTATTTATTTATGTTTTGTTTGTTTCCAATGTCTACCAAGGTTTCCTAAGGACTTAATTAGCCTTATAAAATCATAATTAAACATTATCAAGTCTTGGTAGGCCCTTTGGGCCTAACCAAGTTCTCTCCAAGCTTAGAGCATGTTTTTGCTCACACTGTGTCTTAGTGTTTTATTGTGTTTTAACTATGGTTTAAACTATACACTGATGTTCCTAAGACACTTTTTAGCCTTTAGATACCATATTTAAACATTTAAACAACATACCGAGGTTTGGGGTATTTCAGAATTGTTTAGTTATTTTTCCGCTGCGATTTCATTTAATGTTAAGTGCGTAGTAGGGGTGTTATAAAAAGTGGTATCAGAGCGAAGTATCGCTCTGATGACTAGAATACCGAGCTTAGGAATATACCGAGTTAGGAAACCTAACCATAGTTACCTCAGTGAACAGTTATGAGAAGGTTAACCACTAACTAAGTGTGGAGATACCTTGTTGTCGGGGAAACGTTACAACCTTTAGAACCGATAAGTGTGCAAGCACAATGCTAATAATGTTCGTATGAATTCAGATGTCAGGTAGACCACGAGGTCAAGGCCGCGGGCGCGGCATTGGTGATACTGGGAACCAGGGGGAGAACCCTACGGCACAAGTCATGGCCGATGCTGTAGCGGCCGCCGTAGCCCAGATGGTCCCATAACTAGTAGCTGCAATTCAGCAGGGGCAACAGCCCGAAGTACAACCACCACCGCCACCGCCACGAGAGACCAACTGGGTCAAGGCGTTGGCAGATCTTAGACCCCCGTCGTTTCATGGGGAGACCGACCCACGTAAGCTGGAGGCGTATATCTCCAAGTTGGAGACCGCCTACGAGACCTTGGATGTGCCTGCTGGGGCCAAGGTCCGTCGTGCCGCTTACTACCTGAAGGGTTTGGCACAAAATTGGTGGAAGCTTGTGAGAGAGGACCGGATGGCGGATCCTCAGTTTGGTTGGAGAGAGTATACGGCTCTGCTGCGAGCCAAGTATTACCCTGTGCATGTTCAAGAGGCTAAGCGCCTGGAGCTGGATAGTCTGAGGCAGGGGGATAAGATGTCGGTCGACGATTACTACACCGCTTTCACCGGCCTTATCCACCTGTTACCGGACCTGGGATACTCGAACCGGGTGCTGGTAAACCGTTTCTACAACGGTCTCAGCCACCGTCTTCGCTATGGGATGGGGCCAGCTGAGTATACTACCTTGCAGGTAATTAGAATACAGTGTGATGTGAATAAGTGTAATCCATAAGTGAGTATTAATGTGAGTTTGTGAGTATGTTTTGCGGGGCATGACTGACATCCTAAATTCAGGAGTGCTATCATGCCGCCGCTAAGGTTGAGATTACCGTCCGACTGAGGGACGAGGAGAATGCGCACAAGCGCAAGGCCACGAGCGAGGGCCAGAGTCCGCAGGGGTACGGGGGAGGAAAGAAGAAGAAGAAGCCTTATCCCAGCCCCAGAAGAGTCAGCACCAGGGTGACAAGGGCCAAGCCCAAACCACCACAGCTGAGGAGCCACTGAAGCTCACATATGCATACGCGGCGAAACCCCTACGCTCTTACCCGCCTAAGGGTAATTGTTTAATCATGTGTGTCAAGTTGAAGTGTATGTTGTTAAGCTATGAAGTAAGTATTGATTGTGTACTGTGATAGCAGCTAGCACGGGTTCTGGACCGGAGCGCCACTACTACTGTAAGTGGTGTAACGGAGACCACCCCGGCAAGGACTGCAAAGGAAATGACGTGCAGTGTCGCTACTGCGAGAAGTGGGGTCACCGTGACTATGAGTGTTACCGGAACCCCAACAGCAGAGTCAACAAGCCCAAGGGGCAGTGGAAGGGTAAGGCCACAGCGACCATCGATGGCCCGAAGACGGCTAACCAGCCACCCACAGATCAGAGGAACACTGATTCCAGAAGGGGAAGGGGTCGGGACCTAGCAAGGCCACCCTGCATGTGGTGGACCGGTCTGAGGCGCCAGGGCCCTCTACTAGACCAGGTACCGCCTAAACTGTTGAGTGAAATAAGTGATTGCATACCGCATTTCATGCATGTGTGTGTTAGTGAGTCCAAATGTACTACCATGTGAGTAAAGAATTAAAGTACAATGTGAAAGTCACCTAATTAGATAATTCTAAACTTAAAGGAGCCTTCAATATATGTTATCCAATCCCACCCACACCAAACCCTGGAGAAACCACCATCAACATCACCGACTTTCCAATGGAGCAATGTCAGGTCATCCAACCAGGTATGATACTCTTAAATGGATACCTGACACCGGAAGCACAAATCCATATCATCAGACGATGCAATGGACTTGGAGCAAAACCTGGAGGTTTCTACACACCCGAATACCCGAGTGGATCGAGAATGAGATTGAAGATGATGTGCATGGGTAAGGATTGGAATCCTTACACCAAGACATATCAAGAAGTGCGAGTTGAAGACGGAGCAATTGTGCCAAGTATACCTGAGGAGTTCCTTGTGGTCGTTAACCACGCCGTGGGAATTGCTCAGCAAGTTGAAACGGATTTGATTCCAAGTGTTAAAACAGATTTATGTATTGTGAACTTCTACCAGAAAGGTGGACGGTTGGGTTTACACCAAGATAAGGACGAGTCACCCGAGTCTCTAAGTAAGGGAGTACCCGTGGTGTCTTGGTCCATTGGTGATACCGCAGTGTTTATATATGGCGAGCAGAAGCGTGCTGACCTCGCAAAGAAGTTAGTGTTGAAATCAGGAGATGTACTAATCATGGGTGGGTAGTCAAGGATGCTATATCATGGCATCAGGAAGATCAAACTGAATACCGCACCGTCGGCAGTGATCAATGCCACACACATGAAACCCGGACGTTTGAATTTGACCTTCAGACAGTTTTAAAGCCTTGTATAATTATGTAATGTGAAGCCAGTGTATGTTAAGGATGTTATATATGTGTTAGTTATGTCAACAGTGTAAACCAACGTATGATGTAAGAAGAGTGTGTTAATGAATAAAGTGGAGTTGTTGAAGTATATCAACCGTGTTGTTACCCAATACTTATTAGTTTGCCAATGAATTAGGCTGTGCTCTCGGAACGGGAGGTATACTGAGTGTCTGCAATGAGGCAGAAGCCGGCAAGAGCGGCACATCCTCACCGGTACCTTTCCAGTCAATGGCGTGGACGCTTCGATCTTGTTCGACTCCGGAGCCTCACACACATTTATTTCGCTATCCTTTGCGAAGAGGCTGGGGTTAGACGGTGATGAGATGCCAGACTTCCTAGTCACTCTCCCGTCGAAAGAGCGGATCAGGTGTACCCGCTACCACCGAGATGTTGTTGTACGAATTCGTGATGAAGAGTTTCCGATCGACTTGATAGAGTTCGACGGACTTGGTTTTGATGTGATTGTCGGGATGAACTGGTTGGAGCGGTACAAGGGCAGAATCCTGTGTGCCGAGCATCGTCTGCTTCTTCGGAGTCCGTCTGGGGTTACTATATCTTACCGCCAGAGGCCCAGGGAGCCTTCGACTCAGATCATCACCGCCATGGCTATGTATCGTGAACTACGACGAGGGAATGGTGTGTACCTCTGCTATGTCCAGGACATAGAGAGAGACCCAGAGTTTAGCCCAGATGTGCCGGTAGTGTCGGAGTTTCCTGATGTATTTCCTAAGGAACTGCCGGGCATGCCGCCAGCACGGGAAGTTGAGTTTGAAATTGATTTGGTTCCGGGCACCGGACCAATTGCGAAGGCGCCCTATCGTATGGCTCCAGCAGAGATGACAGAGCTCAAGGAGCAGCTGAGAGACCTACTCGACAAGGGATTTATCCGCCCTAGCGTTTCACCATGGGGAGCACCGGTCCTCTTCGTGAAGAAGAAGGACGGTAGTCTCCGCCTGTGTATTGACTATCGTGAGCTGAATGCAGTTACGGTGAAGAACCGTTACCCTTTACCACGCATCGACGACTTATTTGATCAGTTGAGAGGAGCATCAGTATTCTCCAAGATAGATCTACGATCCGGATACCATCAGATTGCCATCCGAGATAGTGACATTGAGAAGACCGCATTCAGAACCAGATATGGACATTATGAGTTTACGGTTATGCCGTTTGGTTTATCCAATGCACCAGCGAAGTTCATGGACTTGATGAACCGCTTGTTCCAAGATCAGTTGGACAAGTCAGTGGTAGTCTTCATCGACGATATACTTGTATACTCGAAATCGAGAGGTGAGCATGAAAGCCACCTGAGTAATGTGTTACAAACATTGAGAAAGAATCAGTTATATGCTAAATTTTCGAAGTGTGAGTTTTGGTTGAACCAAGTATATATCCTTCCTTGGTCATGTGATTTCTGAGGCCGGGATCGCTGTTGATCCGGCAAAGATTGATGCAGTGCGCACCTGGCCTAGGCCGAAGACAGTTACCGACATCAGGAGCTTCCTCGGTCTGGCAGGTTATTATAGGAGGTTTGTGAAGGACTTCTCCAGTGTCTCGAAGCCGATGACTTCCTTGATGAAAAAGGATGCACCATTCGAGTGGACAGTCGACTGTGAGAGTTCTTTCCAGAGTCTCAAGGATGCTCTGACATCTGCACCAGTCCTGACTATACCAGACGGTCCAGATGGTTTTGAGGTCTATTGCGACGCATCAGGCAGAGGTATGGGTTGTGTGTTGATGCAACACGGGAAGGTCGTAGCGTACGCCTCCCGACAGCTGAAGAAGCATGAAGAGAACTACCCTACCCACGACTTAGAACTGGGGGCCATTGTCTTCGCATTGAAGATATGGAGACATTATTTGTATGGGGTAAGTGTGACAATTTATTCTGACCACAAAAGTTTAAAGTACTTGTTCACTCAGAAGGAGTTGAACATGAGACAAAGAAGGTGGGTCGAGTTTCTAAACGATTACGACATCAATTTACAGTACAAAGAGGGTAAGGCAAATGTGGTAGCTGACGTATTGAGTCGCCGAGCACACTCTCTCCATTCGCTAGTCTCTCATACTGGCTTGGTTGAAGAGGTGCGGAGTGCTAGATGACGATCAGTATGTTGGAATCAGGCAGAAGCTATTGATGGCACATTCGAGGTCAGAAGTACGACTTCCGACTCCACGATGATGACCTAATTAGGCTCAATGGCCAACTGTGTATTGAGGAGTAGCGCTGAGCTGAAGGAGCGCATACTGAGTGAATCCCACTGTTCTACGACACTTCGATTCACCCGGAGCTTCAAAGATGTACAAGGGTATGAATGTTATTTTTGGTGGACTGGAATGAAAAAGGATGTAAATGATTATGTATTGAGGTGTCTCACTTGCCAGAAGGTCAAGTTTGAGCACCGACGCCTGGTGGTATGGTACAGCCAATGCCAGTGCCTGAGTGGAAGTTCCATGACATTTCTATGGACTTCGTAGTAGGGCTTCCGCCTACAAGGGGAGGTCTGAATATGATTTGGGTTGTTGTTGACCGACTGACCTAGGTGGCTCAATTCATACCAATGAAGGACACCTGGAAAGTGGCAAAACTAGCAGAGCTCTTCGACAGAGAGATTGTAAGACATCATGGAGTACCGAAAACAATTGTGTCTGACAGGGATACCAGATTCCTCCCAAGGTATTGGAAATCCACACGGGAAGCGCTTGGTACCGAGCTGAAGCTAAGTACAGCGTTCCACCCACAGACAGATGGCCAGAGTGAGCGCACCATCCAGACACTTGAGGATATGTTATGTGCATGTGCACTTGATTTTCAGACCAGCTGGATTGATAAGTTACATCTGATCGAGTTTAGTTACAACAACAGTTACCATGCTTCAATCAAGATGTCTCCCTTCCAGCTTTGTACGGTAGACCATGCCGCACGCCATTATGCTGGGATGAGTCGAGTGAACGGTCATTATAGGACCAGAGTATCTGGAACAAGTTCAAGCAGAAGTACGCCAAATCCGGGCTAACATGAAGGCAGCTCAGGATAGGCAGAAATCGTACGCCGATGTGCGCAGACGGGACCTGGAGTTCGCCATGGGCGATCAGGTATTTCTGAGAGTATCCCCCATGAAGGGAGTGTTTCGTTTTGGCCAGAAAGACAAGTTGAGCCCGAAATATGTGGGGCCTTATGTTGTGACGGAGCGGATCGGCCCGGTAGCTTACAGACTTGATTTACCCGCCGAGCTGGGCAAGGTACATGATGTATTTCATGTGTCCCAGTTGAAGAAATATATGTCTCATCCGTCTCATGTGCTTCAGCCTGAAAGGCTAACCTTAGAGCCGACCATGCGATCAGTGGAGACTCCGGTACGGATTCTGGATACTAAGACTCGAGACACTCGCCATAAGTCAGTGAGACTGGTGAAGGTTCTCTGGTCTAACCTGGATGTTGAGGAGGCCACTTGGGAGCTGGAAGATAAGATGAAGGCGAAGTACCCGTCATTGTTTACTTCTTAGTGTTTATGTGTATAGGGTACGGGGCGTACCCCTTTTAAGGGGGGTAGAGCCGTTTCGGTTATGAGTGTACGACGTGTATTTAAATACATCGTCTATGTTATGTTGTTATGTTACAGACCGTTGTGTCTGAATGATGTTGTTGTATGGACCCTGTGTCCGATGTTATGTAAGTATGACCGTTGTGTCTGAATGATGTTATTGTATGGACCTTGTGCCCGATGTTATGTAAGTGTGTTGTCAATGTTGTTATGGAAGTATTATTCATATGTATTCCCGTATTCTAATATTTAGGATATGTGGAAGTATGAACTTTGGGGACAAAGTCCTTTTAAGGGGGTAGATTGAAATACCCCAAACCTTAGTACGTTGTTTAAGCATTTAAATATGGCATATTAAGACTAAAAGAGTCTTAGAAACATTAGTAAACAATTTAACCATAGAAAACACAAATAAATGCCTTAAAGTCAATTAGGGCAAAAATGTGCTCTAAGCTTGGGATAAGCTTGGTTAAGACCTAGTGAGCTTACCAAGACCCTATTTATATACTAATGAACATATTAAACCAATTACCAAAGAAAACCAAGCTTGAAAACAAGTTAAAACACAAAATGTGCTTTAAGGAGTCTTAAAGCACATTTTTGAAAAATTGTCTTGTAAATGAGTTTTGAATGGCTAAATGACCATCATTACTCTTTAATTAATATGTGTACTACTTAGTATCACAATTGGAAGTCTATATTAATGGGAAATCAAAATTTTCACATATATGTGCCTTGTTTTAGTGAATAGTAACTAAAATAAGCTAGTTTGTAACATATGTTTATATAGTAATTAAATTGGCCAACAAAGACTAAAATGCCCTTAGTAACATAAAGGGGGCCGGTTTTTATGGTAATGAGTCACCACATATGCTAGTTTATTAAGTAAACAAATGATGACTAATAGTTACTATTTACTTTATCATATAAATATCTTCTAAAAGCAATACCAATCTTCATTCTCTCATTTCTCTTCATTTCCCAAGTCTTCTACCTTCCTCTTTGCTCTCTTCTACGGTTTTGCTACAGCAATACCACCACTACCATCATTCTCCATCTTTGACCACTTATATCTCCTAGCTCACTTTGCCAAATCAAATTCTAAGACCACCGTTCTCTTCCTCTCATCAAGCTCTTCAATTCTATCCTTTCAAAATTCCAAGAGCTCCATTTCGGTGCCAAGAGGAATCTCCATGGGAGGAGCTTGAGCTCATCTTTTCACATATTATTGTTCTCCTTTGCTTCTAGGTAAGGAAACTCAAATAAAAACTCCATTTCCTTCATGTTTGTATGTTGACCGAGAATCACCATTGATGGGGTTCTTTATATTGCCTTGTTCTAGCTTCATTTGAATCTTCCAAGGGCTTGGTGGAGTCCTCTCTTGCTACATATCCAAACTCTCTTTTGTATCCAAGGTAAAACAATTCTTAATGTTTTGAAATAATATATGTAACTAGGGTTTACAATGAGATGAAGCATAAAGCTTGTATACTCTTTTATCATTTGTATAATGTTTAGAAGTTGACAAGCAACTAAAAGCCTTGCCGATTTAGTCAAGGAAACAAGAAAGAAGTTGTGAGGAAAAGAGGTAAATGTGCTAACCTAATGTGGTTTAAAGTCTTAGGAGGAATGAGCTTATGTTGCTTATTAAAATGATCTAAGGAGCCAATGGTGAATGACTTAGTAAAATGTTCTCAAAGGCTTAGTAAAAGGTATATGTATTGTTAGGTGTATTTGCAGGTCAAAGGCAAATATAATGTGGGAAATTTAGTGTTTATGATTTACGCATCTTAAGGGCCTAAGAGCCATGTTATTTAAGGGCCTAAGTGCCAAGCAATTTAAATTATGCACTATATTGTGATGTAGTGTTAAATGAGTGAAGTTTGTGTACAAGAATGTTCTTGATGGATTTTAGATGTTCTAGAATGTTTAATGGTGAAAACTATGTGTGTTTTGGTATAATAGGATGTTAGTAGAACCCATGTCAAAAATTAGGTGATGTACAAGAAGTTATAAGTGTTTAAAGGAGTTTTGGTGAACTAGGAAGTCTTAGGAATGACTAGGAATTTTATTAGGAAAGAAACAATGTATTAAGGTGTTTTGGAGTACAATAAGGACTTAGACATTATCTTGGAAGTTTTAGAATACAAATGGGTGTTTTGGAATACACCAAAGTCATTTTGGGAGTTGTGTTGAGACTTATGCAAACTTTGGTAAAACAAGGAGAAGGTATAAACTTGTAAGGGATTTAAAGAATGACATAAGGAATTGGTTTGTAAGAAAAGATGCTTGGGAGATGGTGTTAAAAGAAGTGAGGAAATATCTTGGTATAGTGGTTACAATAGGCATGAAACACCACTTGGAAACCAAAGGATAAAACATAATAGGTGTTAGGGATTTGGTAAGAATTGAGTAAGTGTTTAAGGCTATAGAAAATGAGTGTTTTGGCACGTCCGAACTTCCGTCCGGACATGGACGTTCGGACATGCCCTGTTGTGTTAGAATTTCCTGAGTCTCGGCCAGTGTCCGGACTTCTGTCCGACCATGGATGTTCGGACACACCCGTCTCTTTTCTCAGATTTAGCTTCGACTTGCGTCCGAACTTCGGGAAGCTCGGACACAAGTTCAGGACGCTTGAAATTTTGATTTTTCTGATTTTCTCTCGACCAATGTCCGAACTTTGGAAACTCGGACACAAGTTCGGACATGCGTCTGGCTTCACCCTTTGAGCCTCGACTTGCGTCCGAACTTCGGAAGCTCGGACACAAGTTCGGACATGCCACTGTTTTGGCCAAAAAAATTTTGTTTAAGGTTAGAAAAAGTTGTCTAAAAATGGTGATTAGTTAGTAATGATGATATGAGGTTATTTAAGACATGTTAGGAGTGTAATAATGACAATTTAAAAGGTGAGAAGTTATAACAAAGTGTGAGCACAAAATAACTAGTTAAGTGAAGTAAAAGTTAACAATGGATTAGTACATTAATTAACCGACGTTACTAAATGTGTATAGGATTCCTCAAAGGTGGAAACCAATCGATGCAAGGACCAAGGTATGGTTTTCTTGCAGTCTGTTGCCTACCGGTTTACACTGGCTTGTGTGTTGTTTGTTTTTCTGTGTGTTTATGACGTTATAAGACATAATCATGTAATGAGTTTACAATTGTTCATATTATTGTGATGTTATAACGTGACTCATTTCCCTTGTGTGTGTCTAACATGACTTACCACTTACTTGTGAATTGTTTGTCAAGTTCCATTGTTGAACTTCTAACAAGTGTTAACTGGGAAGTGAGGAATCCGGTTGTCCGGTCACGCGTGTAAGTTAAGAGTAGATATCTGTATCAGATTCGACTCTTATGTTGTTAAGATTGTTCTCCTTTATTTGGCGTTCGATCTCCCGCTAGCTTCCTCCAAAGCTTACCTATTCCGACTTATGATCGGTTTAGTGGGAACATGTGTTTGTGTGGTGTGTTCGGGTCACAATATCCGAACCATCTGTGACTTAAGTTACTCGTTCGAATAACATAACGGTAATGAGTGTGTGTAACAAGCTTAACATGAGTGAACCATTCTCTAGGCTTCTTGTGTTGTTTAACCTTCTTGGTTTGTTATTGTGGAAAATAAATCCACTGTGTATGTGATGTCGTGTTATGCAATATTGTGGCTATGCCATATGTATATGTTATGTGTTAAAATGAATGCCATGTCATCATGACAATTGGTTGTGCGTATTCTGGTAGCCGATGGGCTGCGCGTTAACCATACCAGCCAAGGGTTGCTGACCCCCTCGGGGGCTCCATATTTTTAACTGCAGGATGAGGATCGAGGAAACGGAATGGCTGTAGATTCTAGGCTGCAGATCTACTTTTGATTATTTTGGATGTTGGGCCCGGGATGCGCCTGTGCTCCCGTGGCGTTATATTTTGGTACTGTTCGTGTTACAGTTGACAGTGGAGATCATGTGTACAGTATACAGTGACAGTTTGTATTGAATACTCGGTATGTTGGTTATGTATATATATGTTTGGATGTTAGTACCTAATGCTCAGAAGTCTGATCATCAGACCGGTACACTTGTATTTATTCTGCCTTGTTAACCACGTGGGTGGTTGACGGCGTTGTAGCACCGAATTGTTTAGTTATTTTTCCGCTGCGATTTCATTTAATGTTAAGTGCGTAGTAGGGGTGTTACAACAACACTGGCGTGCGTCGTCTCTTCGGTATATGATCGTACATCGCCGAGTCATCCACCGCTTCCCTTGGTAGTGCAGGTATCTGAAACGCTGGGTCATTGAAAGATTTACCCGGATGGAACGATGAGTGGCGTGGTGCTTCCATGAGGGGGGCAGGATTACTCGACCCTTCACCAGGAGCACGTGCACGACGGTATGAGGCCGTCATAGGCTGCTCCATAGTCCGGTCTTTCTTCTTCTTCTTCTTCTTCTTCTTCTTCTTCTCTTCTTCTTCTTCTTCTCTTCTTCTTCTTCTTCTTTTCTTCTTCTTCTTCTTTCTTCTTCTTCTTCTTCTTCTTCTTCTTCTTCTCTCTTCTTCTTCTCTTCTTCTTCTTCTCTTCTTCTTCTTCTTCTTTGTGTATACATGTTGCACTACTTTTTTCAGCCTATCCATCACTGCATATGAATATCACATAGTTTAATTCATTCATAATATTAAAATTCAACATAAAAATATTAAAAAATAAATAAAAAATATAGGGTAAAGCCCTATTGTCGGGCTCTAGTCTACAATTAAAAAAAAAACAGGGGCGAGCCGCGCAGGGGCTCTACCTCTGTACCCTCGAGCCGCCCAGCTGCTCACCCCATTCCAGGTAGAGCCGCGGCGGGGCTCTCCTTAGCCCAGGTAGAGCCGCGACAATGCTCTACCCCCATTGTTAATTTTTTTCAAAATTTTCATGTTAATTCCAAATTTTCCATGTTAGATCTAGCTTAATTGATGTTAAATTTCAAAAAACTAACAGCAAATCCATACTCAGGTTACCCAAATCTATAAGTTTGAAAAATGAAATTCGAAAAACTCACCAGAAAATTTTTCCAGCGGTGGTGCTGCGGTGGTCGGCTGGTGGTTGTGGCGGCTCCGATGGTAGCTCCGGCGGTGGTGCTGGTCTGCAGAGGGGAGAGTAGGAGGGAGAGAGAAGGAAGAGAGATGGATGTAATGTGAGAAATGAAATAATCTAACTTGTTTCGACTATATATAGTATGAGCGTTTTTTACCCAAAATTGGCGTTTCCAACTACGATTCAGTACGACGTTTCTGAAAGTGTAACAATGTTAGTAATTTAATAAAACGTAAAGTAAAATGCCGTTTACTAATATGGAGTCACAATTATAACGTTATACTAACACAATAATAACGGGTTTAACTTCTTTTATTACAACGAGTGCATTTTTTACGGCTTACGCTAACGAAATGATTTTTTCGAAAAACAATATTTACAACACGATAACATTACATGTTTACAACATTAATATGATTTAAAAAAAATTGTACTGCGGTGATTAGTAATTTTGTACTGCGAATAGCAACCCAGTAAAAATAAATATTAATATATTTAAATATCATAAACCATTGAGAAAAATATGTATTTCTTAGATGTTTTTTCAAAATGATTTAGTACCTTAAAAAGAATATATAATTTTAAACACATAATATATACTAATATTTTTACAAAATTATTTAGACCAATATAGTACCATAATTTATACCAATTAGTTACCATAATTTATACCAATTAATTACCATACATTTTTAAATTATTTTCCTACCAATTTAATTAATTTGTACTAATATTACCATAATTTATACCAATTAATTACCATAATTTTTACCATATATTTTTAAATTATTTATTCAAAATAAATTGTTTTAATGTTTTATTAATATTTCAAAACTATTATTTTTTAATTTATGTTGTATTGTGTAAATGACTTTATGACATAATATAATTTATTTCAAATAAACAATTTAAAATGATAAAAATACTAATTTAGAAAATGTATGGTACAAATTATGATATTTAATTGGTACCAGTAGTTATGGTGCTTAATTGGTATAAAAATTGGTATAAATTATGTTAAAAAGTATGACTAGTACCAATTTTTTGACCAATAAAGCACTATAACCAGTACCAATTAATTACCATAATTTGTACCATAAATTTTTAATTTTTTATCAATTTAAATTATTTATTCGAAATAAATTATATTATGTCATAAAGTCATTTGCAAAACAGAATATAAATTAAAAAATTCTAAGTTTTGCTTGTTCTTTTCCGGTGGCATTTTCGAGGTAGGGTAGACGTTTTTCGGACATTAAGAATACTGATTAAGTAGTGTTTTTTCCTTGTGCCTGTTAACTGCAAGTTATTGCACCCCACCACAAAAAGGGCATCGTTGTCGCAACGACACTTAATTTATCACTTTCTACACTCTGATCTATCGCTTTCTATTCTCTGATTTGGGTTGTCTGTTCGAGATTCAGTTGCCCCTGTAGTACGCACGTAAGAGGAGATCATCGCGGGCTCAATCTTGTAGAAGCCAGTCTCAGGTAGTTCCAAATTTTCCCTTTCTCGTATCTTATTTTCAACAAACAAACTGTAATCCGCTACATCCCTTTCTCCCCTGTGCAGGCAACTCAAAATGGCTTGAACACCATTGCAGTTACGAATATCTGAAACGTGACCTATGACTGTGACAGGCATGCAATGGTGTTAATTGCATATACAACTCGCAATTACGGGAGAGTCTTCTACAAGTGTGACACCTACGGTTACTAGAAGTGGTGGGAGGACATCAACCCACGACCAACTAATGCCATCGACGCGGACTCCTCCAGCGGGTCATTCCCTGTCGGAAAACTGCCAAATGTTGATTGTAACACCCCTCTCCACAATCACGTAATAATCTCTCACGTAGCAATAAATAAAACGTCTTACAGCGGAAGAATTAATAACAATAACAATACTCACTCGGGTGTCACCGGCCATTACTCGCCCATGCAAGCAACGAAGCCAACTATCTCCAACAACCAACATAAACAAACTGCTAACCGCCGTGATAACGAGAAAACTCCTATACATCATACTAAATCCATTCTCATAAATATCGACAAGTGAGCGTCTACCCAATCCCAAATATACATAACCTTACCATGTTACAACTCCATGTGCGGTAATTAAAATAAACTCTAATTACCCTGTTCCCGCACTTCGGCTTCGGCGATCATCAACACCTGCATAATGGTGTAGTATCAGCGATAGACGCTGAGTATGCCGGGCCTGGACCCTATTGATCACTTAGTCATTTTAACCATCTTATTATTAGATTGGTTTCATGCTTTACCATTTTACAGTTATAATCAATACTGTAATAAACAGGTATAATATACATAATCCACCATCCAAAACATTCATAAACATTCAACCAACCATCCAATCCAAACATTCATTTAATATCACCAACCACAATTGTATATCGAACGTATCGAATAATTACAGTATAATGTACAATGTAAAATCGCCGTAGCGTTCACCATCCAGTGTTAATTTAATTTAATTTGGCCTTCAAGGCCCCATCCATATCCAACTGATTACAGTATAATGTACAATGTACAATCGCCGTAGCGTACAGTTTCCACAATTAATTTATCTTGGCCTTTAAGGCCCCATCCAAACCATGTTTAATTAATACCAATTGGGCGTCATGTTAAGACAACCCTATAACCTCACCATGGACAGTAGTCCTCCCGTACACACAAAGGTGCTCATTTCGCCTGAGGTCCGGAGGCCCCTGACTATTCACTTAGCCTCGTAAGGCGTCCATATAAAAGGCCGTAGCCACCTGACCCACGATCCAAATTGGGCTCGTTGGGTATAAACCTGGAGCGGAACCCGATCGGGTACCCCTCAGTGATCACAACTGCGCAACCAAGTAGTTCGTAAACTACCGGGATTCCTCACCTCAACTCATACCATCTCTCTAATAATGTTTAAGATATGCTCTTAGTCTTATGGAGAATATAATTATTAGTTAGCTGCCCAATGGGTCTCACGCATACCTAGAAGTAATCTAGGTCATATTCATGTTCGAGATCCATGCTCTAGAGACCGACAATGTCGAGACCCATACCTAAGTATTTTACTTAGGTTACCATATACTTAATATTAATACTATGGTATTATATCAAGTAACCGTCTTGTCATCACAATAACGTATATGTATGTTTATATAAGTCGATCTATAGTCGACGTAGTGTTAGTCCCGTAGGACGCTCGTGCATAAATAATTAATGCAGTAGCACACAATCACATACATGTATCCAAAACACTTAACACACAAGTGATATCTACCAAATCCGAGCCCAAGGAGTTTCCTTAGGACAACTCGGATCGAACCCCTTTACATACCGTTCACCAAGACCTAGGATGCGCAGTGTAGTCCACTAGCTCGTCAAGCGTCCTTGTCTGAAGTATAATCTAAACGGTATTAAAACTATAAGTCACTCTCCATGACTAACTACATCCGGTACTTCCGAATAACAAGTAACCCCGACAGTTCATCCCTGTTTTCTACAGTTGTTTGTTACGGGTTTCTCTAAACCGGTCGGCTTTGTTACTAAAACTCGTATGTCAAAACATTTCGACTGTTAAGTTTAATTCATTATATTTCTTAAATCTTATCCACCACTAAATTTAGGTATATAACCTATAGTTGCATGTATGCATGCATTATTATATTATATTGTATTATTTTCCACCATCCATTATAATACATTGTATTATATTATCCATTATCTTAGCAAATAATATTTGCATCCAAAAACTCACAACTTATAGTTTATAAACTATTTCAATGTAATAACCACCACCATTATATTATATGGTTCCCAACCATATTATATATTCATCCTTATATACATTATTCTTGTGTATGTATATATTTACCACGTAGGTAAATTTGTGAGTTACATAAAACTATTTATTATATGTTACATATCATCTTATATTAGATGATTATTCCCTTTAGTTGTATTATATTATACAACTTATATTAAGATTATTATCCTAATATTATGTAACATTTTATGTTGTAATATCTACAACTCCCAAGGTTTATTCAATAAATACCTTATTTTATAAATCTTATTTATTTATAGCTTGTCACATTATTTAATGTGAATATCCTTACTATTAATTCCTTTTAAAACCACATTAATACCATATAATTGTTATAACATTTATAACATTATAGACCTTAGTCTAAAATTCATATTCCAACTTTTATAAATTCGGTACAGCCCTTTTATTTCATTTAAATTCTATTTTGTCCACATAACATTATGTAATGTTATACCATATACTAATCATTTAATATGATATTTTAATTTCCTTT
Source organism: Limonium bicolor (assembly GCA_023374045.1). Classification (NCBI taxonomy): domain Eukaryota; kingdom Viridiplantae; phylum Streptophyta; class Magnoliopsida; order Caryophyllales; family Plumbaginaceae; genus Limonium; species Limonium bicolor. Next base: position 203,414,035 of record CM041778.1, read on the forward strand.
AATTATAACATACTCCCTCCGTTCAACATAACTGTCATTTTAGAAATTACACACTTATTAAGAAAAGTAGGACAATGACGCATGTGCCCCTACTTTTTACTTTTCCATTTAGATAATAATTACTTTTATATTGAACAGTAGGGGTAAAAGTGGAAAGAAGTGTGTCAAAAGCTAGAATGACAGATATTTTGAACAAGAATCACATCCTAAAACGACAGATATTAATGAACGGAGGGAGTATAGTTTTTATAAAAACTATTTATTATTGTCGTATGGGCACCATATCAAAACCATATTCTTTTTCCATATACCATAGTTTTCTTTATTTACAAAATCACCCCATCATATATACCATGTTATATATATCATATAATATAACATTTCTAACTTATAAAAAAGGTATAACCTATGGTTATATTTTTTGTAAATTCCGAACAAACCTTGTTCTGTTTTATAATTGCCATTTGGCCCTATTTATAACATATAGTTTTATTATATCATTAAAACTATATATTATACACATATCTTAATAAATACTCTTATATTATTTTAAAAATCACCAAATTTTACCCAAGGGTTATAATTAACATTACTAACCCATATATATTCGGTTATTACCATTCCACCACATATATTTATCCAAAGTGTCATAATGACATAATAACTATATATTATACATATATAGTTTATTTTAATTCCAAAATCAACCCAATAAATTCCTAAAAATTCCTAACAGCCCATGGGTGTTTATAATACCATTATACACCCTTTATTTTCAGTAATAACATATATACCACATATGTTATAAAATTGTTACACTTAAATACGTATCTTATAATAAAACCATAAATAAGTTATTTAACTTATCTAATTTGGTCAAAACCTACCATATAGTCAAGGTTGACCACCTTAATATTTCCTTGACCATTAATTCCTAATAATTACGGTTTGCACCCATACTTTTTAGAAATTACCATTTAACCACCAAAACTTTATAAAATCTTATAATTTTTATTTAAACTCTTTTTAACCTCAAACTTTCGGCTTAATTATTGTATAGCCCCCAAATTTAATTTAATTATGGTTTAGACCCTTATAATATGCGGTAATGCATATATATCACCTAAACTTAAATAAAACCTTATAAATGCATAAATAAAATGGCCTAAAGTACATGGCCTTATTACAAACATTGGCTTATAAAATAAATTACACATAAATATCCAAAAATGCATTAAACTCTCGGCCCTTACACATATTTTTCCATATTTACCAATTTTCCACATAATGTCTTAAATTTGACAATTATGTTAATTAATTAGTTAGATAAATTTACCAAACCATTCCTTAATCACCTAAGGTCAAAATAAGACCTTATTAACCCATTCACTCATGGCACAAATTATACACATATATAATTACATATCAATATACCAAGTGAAGGTTTAAGTGATTTATACCTTGTTTTTGCCTAGTTTAGGCCTTGTTTGATTTCATCTGCTTAGGAATAAAATTTCCACAGCTTATTTTACATGTTTTCAAACAGCAATTAAGGCATAGTTAGTCTCCAAGCAAAATCTAACCATAAGAAGTGTTTTAATGTATATTTCAAGGTAAAATTTACCTTAGAACAACAAGGTGACCAAGGGTTGTCTTTGACCTAAATTTACAGAAGAAAAAGAGCATCAAAAGAGCTACTAAACCAAGGCTTAAAACCGGTATAACTTAGATTCGAAGATGGCTAATTTTTACCTTGTTTTAAATGCCAAAAATGGTGTTTTTGGCTTGGATCTGGCTGTACCTTGAAGCTCTTGATAGATCCACTGAATAAGTATGTTAAGAAGAAGATTATAAGGCTAGGAGAACAGGTTTTACAACTGGATCTAAAGAGAATCAAAAGATAAGTGCTTAAAGCACATTTTTGTACCTTAAGAACAAGATTAGCTTTCTCCACCTTCTTCCCTTTTTAAGGCCGAGATTTGCCCTTCATTTAACCTCCAAAACAACCTAGATCCATGGATGGAAATGGTTGATGCTTAGATCCACCGAAAGAGGAAAGATTTGTGAAGAAATTGCACATAAAATAGCTTAATAAGCTTACCTATGTCAATTGGTGTTCTCCTCTGTTATTGGCATGTTAGTTACGGTTTGGAGAAGCAAAGAGAGGATGGAGGAGCCTTGGTGTCGGCTGGGAAGCAAGGCTAATGAGAGAGATAGGTCAAATTTCTCTTAAAACACATTTTTGACTTGTTTAATGATTTTAGTGTGTGATGACTCACCATAGATGGGTGGCATCGATTATTGGAGGGGCTGAATGGGGTCTCACACGTTTTTTGAAGGCTGAATCAATCAAGGAGTCAAAAAGTGTGATATATAGACTATAATATGATATAGGTAAAAGTAGTCCCTTAATTTAAGGAATGTGTTGGAACCTTGTTCCTTGTGCTTGCAAGTGGCGAAAATAGGCTCCCTTGCTTGTGGCTGTCGACCTCATGTGGTCCAAGGGGTCAAACTTTGACCTCTTGACCATTCTTAGTCAATGTTGACTCAAACGGGCCCCCTTTTAGGGTTTTATTAATATTTTAATATTAAATTTGTAAAAATTTGTAAATTTCTGGAATTAAATTCCTAATATGATATATTATCATATTTAAAGGTAATTATAACCTTTAAGCCCATTAAAAACCAATTTATAAGGCAATTACACAAAAACGTGCTTTAAGGTGTTTTAGTGCACATTTTGTGTCTCAAGGTGTTTCTGAGCTCTATTATCTTTGAGAACCTTTTTTGTGTTCCTTACACGATATTTGATCATGTTATCCAATTTTATATCATTTAGAGGTCATTAGACCTTTAAGGTTTTCTTAGAGCACATTTTTGCTCTACTTGACCTTGAAGCATGTAAATGCTTGTTCTTTGTGTTGGAGTGTTTTCCAACTATTGTAATATGTTTAGTTATGTGTTAATATGCTTAGGACAAATTTGTAGGTCCTAAGAAGTTCATTTGGGTATTTATTTACCCTAAACAGCCAAAGGGTGCAATACCTTGCTTTGTGTTGACCACTGTTGTTCTCAGTTGACTTTTAAGGCATGTTTAGGCCTTAATCAATGTGATTAGATGTTTAATCCATTTTTTATTAGTTTGGGGTATTTCATTGATGAAATAAACAACACTCTTACTCAACTGATTGCAGTTGTATAGGTATTCAAATCAGTTCAGCATAATCACACCACCGCGACAGACCCAAAGATAAATCAGCTAGTGGTAGCACTCTACATATGCGTCAGTGTTTTTTGCTTCTATGTGCTGGCTAAATAATTGGTGTTTGTGTGTTGGAGCTTGGTGATAGATCAGTGCCAATATTTTGATTTTAGACCAAGTAGTATGGAGCTGTAATATGTGTTAGTTTGTGTTCTTTTGTACCTTCCCCTGATAAGTATTAGGGTTTGTTTATGTTTCTGGTTGTAATAGGTGTCTGTATTTGTGGATTAACCATCTCCTGCATTAGTGTCTCAGTTCTGTTTGTTGCTGGGTAGTGTTGTAGAACATGACTATTTGAGTTTCGTAATATGCAAGCACATGTAGTGTAGGAAGATTTGCTGGCAAGCTAGGTTCACATTGAATCATCCATAACCAGCATCAGTTGGGAACAACGGATTTCACTACATTGTCTGGTAAAGTCCAATATCAAATGAAAAAAAAACTTAAAAGGTATCAAGAAACAAAGAAACTTACCACTGTCATCCCACGTAAGTGGTAGTTTGCAACAGACATTTCATGCCAGTAATGGCATATCGTTTTGCATTCCATCAAGTTCAGAATTTACAGCAACAACAGAGTTTTTTGATCAAACAGGCACCCCAACATTACATTAACAACTAGAGTGCAACTGCATATATTCAGTTGTCAAAAAAATCATGGTCCAATTACAAAAGCGCAATGTCACGCCACATCAATGGTTAAATGTTTGGAGTAGACATAACATTCAAATCATGTGCCATTATAGTGTAGCATTCCATCGAGTCCAAAAAGGAAATGCACAAACACAAACTTTTCAGCACACCCTAGCGACGTCTAACCTTGATCCCATGCTGCATAAGATTAGTGATTTGGTTTCTAATATTAGCCATAGTGTTTTTATTCGCTTCCTCATCTTGGCCATCATCAGCATCAAGATCCATTTCATCTGGTATAACATCAGGGGCATTGTTGATGATTGTAGCAGCGGGATCACAAAACTGGCTTAGCCTACTGAAGTTGTGTAGTATAAAACAGGCGTTGATGATTCTGGTTTGCTTTTTCACAGTCCTGTAGTTAGGCGCGCACTCAAGAATTTGCCATTTCCCTTTAAGCAACCCAAATGCACGCTCAATTGCAGATCTTAATGAAGAGTGACACTTGTTGAAGTGTTCATTAGGTCCTCTTGCATCTTCAGCTCTAAACTCTGCTGGGTGGTACTTATCACCAGTGAGAGGTGTCATAACACAATCTCTATCAAAATAACCTTTATCAGTCAAATAATATTTGCTTGCAACAATATTTAAAAGAGTTAAATCACTTATGTCACTACCCATATCAATGAGTGATCAAAGGAAAACCTATTTACAATAGAAATACCTACTAGTGGTGTAGGAAACTCCAATGCTGGGTGAAACATGCATACAGTTAGCACCCTGGAGTCATGGGCAGTGCCTTCCCATCCAGAGCACACAAATGTGAAAATAAGATCAAAATCACAAATGGCTAACACATTTGTAGTTGGGAAACCCTTTCTCCCAATGAATCTCAACTCATGTTGTTCTTCAACAATAAGTTGGATGTGGCAACTGTCCAAAGCACCAACACAGTCCTTTACAGATAGAAAATTAAAGTTAAAATAGGGCATGAGATCTACTTTCCAATTCACATGTATATTTGGTATTAATTGACACAACCTTCAAGTATGGGTAGTAGTATGGACTACTGATTATATGACGAGGTACAACATTGAATGGAAGCCTCGGGCACACGATATCCCCTCCAAGCATGTCAACAGCATCAAGCACATCTTCGAAGTGTCTGTGTATTGTTGGCGGTTAGCGCTGGAAATGCTCCATGGTGTCTGTAACAGACGATTTGTGAGCTAATGTGTACACAAATATAGCAACCTTCTCCATCGGTGCAACTCGGTTGATGTACTGAAGATTATACTTATTCTACAAAACATCCACCAGCAATAGAAACGTATCCCGATTCATCCTAAATACGTTATAGCATCTTGAGGGTTTTCTTCAATAGTTCAGACACCCAGCCGGCACCATTCAGTATTGATGTATGCACTGGGGTGCGCAGCTGTGACCTTAAGAAATCAGTGGTTGATACAATGTACTGAATAGCTTCTTTAGTCCAACTGTACATGTTCATTCTGATGGCTTCACAGAATAGTTTCATTTTCTATGGATTAGACCTAATCTGTTCCATTATCCCCCTCACCTGATCTGGTGTAAGAACAGGCATTTTTACCTAGTAGCAGTTAAACACAATCTTATTAGGCCTTTTACATAACAATAACGTTTTGCAGTTGATAAAAGTAAACTAATCAGATACACAATTGTATGGAACAGTCTCGATAAATTGTATGTAATATTTCATTAATCGCTGCTGATGATTGTGCATATAAGAAGATGCGAAATGTGTTGACTGGGGGGCAACAATTCTGCATCGGTCAAGTGACCTTATTAAAATAACAATTAAAATCACTTTTACGAGATGGGGAAGTAGTTGTCTGGGAAAACTATACGTTGTATACAGGTAGCAGTCTACCGTTATTAGGTGGATGTAATATTAACAACTGCTGTTTAATGGTTACAAAAAAGCTGTGCTCATTAATGAAACTGGTCACTATCAGACTCTCCTCAAGTTGCATCGGTGCTGTATATTTTAATACTTCTCATTCTGTGTATACGATAAGGATGTACACATTAGTCAATGTTATATCACATCTGTTAAATGTGAATTCTACTTTCCAACACTAACATACATGTTGTAGAGTTATCAGTGTTTCAGTTTGCATATAAAAATGCAACAGGGACCTGCGCATTAGTATACTGTTTTCAAAACTGTCAAACGGTTCCACCACCTACATTTATATCCCAACTGCAAATGTTATTTCATTAAATTGTCTCACCAAACAAACACATATAAACAGAAGGAGTTTGGGCACATCAATCACCCACATCTAGCAGAATCTATCACCCATTACCTTCAAGATCCTTTGCAATTATAGAAAAGTCATTCGGTAAGGGGGAGGACAGTAATGCAAACAACTAAAAGCGTGGGAGGGGCAGGCCCAGAGGATGTCCAAGGAAGAATCAGCACAGTACAGCTTTGAGCAATCTATCAACGGATGAAACAAACATTCCCCTTATTCAACTACCTGTCAACGCTGGACAACAGACCAGTATTGGTGACTCTAACACTAATCCTCAACTGGCTCATGCAATTTGGCCTAGGAGACCTCCAGACTTTACAGCTCAATTTCTATCTAAAATGGTGGGTAGGCTACCACCTCGTTTCTCTATTAGGATTGGAGAAAATGGGATGCCAGAATTACCAAGGAGGTGGCAGACGCATGTGCTCAGTAGTAAAGCTTCAAACAGGGTTGTTTTCTAGGGTCTAGTTGAGTTTTAAGTTTCCTTAAATTCTTCATTAGTGTTCTAATGTTGTAGGAGTATTGTTGGTTGGCTCGTGTTTCCTTTCATGTTAGAGTCTGTACTTTTGTTGCCTAAAAATACCACTCTTGCCCTTCGACAGAAGAGGTTCTATTATTGCCGAGTGATGAAATCAAATATGAATAACATTATATGTTTTCCACAAAGTGCACATAGCTATTATTTAGAAAATTAATCAAGGGCATACATTAAACTAACAGTAAAATGGAACAAATGAATATCTAAATTATTTTCCACTTAACCTAATAATACATTAAACTGAAAGTAATTTGTTATGACTTAACACAATGTGGTGTGGCCCAACAGATACTACCACTATTCTATTCCCCACTACGTTTTGCTATTGTGTCCAACTCCATCTGTACTTTGATCACCTCACGGATCACATCATCACTAACTAGGCACCCCAAAACGTCTCTATAGTCTGGATCTTCCATCAGGCTTGCAGCGTATCTAAACTCCTTAGTTGTCAAACCCTTCACCTCCTTCAACCGAACTATGGCCATGTTTTCTATCATCTTCCCTTCCCTTGCGTTGATTGCTTCGTAATTTGGTTTACTACTCCCACATAGCATGTCGTCAATGTGGTTTGCAAGTGAGAAGTTGTAAGTGATTTTGAGCTCCAGAAAGTAGAAGAACACCTGCTCCAGAAACCCATTTTTGCAACAGATTTGGCAACTGTGGCGTTTTCTTTTACATCCAGTTTTCTAGTATTTCCTTACATGGTCCGAATGACATGATGCCAATGTGTTTAGAAACTCTACCTTAAACTCCTCGTATGCTAGTAGTACCATGTATTTAAATAGATCTTGCTTACTCTCCATTAACCTTGTTCTAATTGTCGCTGAAACAAATGGATTCAAATCCATGGTTGTTGCAGAATAACCAAAATGGTGGAGAGGGTTAAGTAGATCGACAACACAAAGTTAATATTAATATCTTACATGAAACACCCCAGTTGTTCGTATAGCCAGTAGCATAGTTACGTTACTGTTAAAAGTTAATGCCAATTTGCAATTCTTCACTATGAATTGCCCGTAAAAAAACCCCAAAAGATTGGCATATTTAAACCTTCTAGTTCCCACATTCATACTAGGGAGAACATTCCACACCTACTGCAGACTACCATATGCATCATACTCTATCCTTACAGTCTAGCCTACTACTGCGCTAGAACCAAAATAATGTGACAATATTTGTTGTTACTGATGATCAACACCCTCATAGACTGAGTAGTGCAGGTGGTGCACCCACTCTATGATTTCTTCATCACCTCTGAGGTTCTGGAGTCCATGGAGGTTCTCCCTTATCTTGATTGCAGTGATTGCAAAAGCAAACTCACGGATACTAAGCCCCTGCACACCCCTCAATATTGCTACAAATTGGTCCACATCAATGACAGTGTCGGGTGTGTTAGCATTAGTCTGGAATGTATGCATTATCTGTTCAAAGTTAGTAAACTTATCCATTAGATTCTCCCCTACATTACTGAGACGTTCAACAACATCACTTGCTCTTCCCTTTGCACTACCCCTTGACTTTTTCTTACTACTCCCACCCTCTTTATCAACTGGTTCCTTCCCCTTCCTTCTGTTTGTGTTCCCACATGCATTACCAGCTTGCAAATGGGTTGCAGCATCCCCATAATTTTCAGTATCACCAGTGGGAGCTGAAGTACCGATAGGTGCTCTTGTTCTCCTTAGACTAGTAGGGTGTGGGGGATTCAGCATCTGTGTAGATGAGGTCTCTCCAATTTGTGGAGTAGGAGTGAACTGCGTTAACATGTCCATTAGGGGCTGGTTACCTAGGTTGTGAAGGTTATGCATCTGTGATGCCCTTCCCTCCGTCTAACTGTTTCCAGCTTGGCCCATAACAGTAGTATAAGGGGATACTCCATTGTTAATAGAATAAGTGGAAGAAATATCCATTGAACTAGGGTCACCACTGTCTGAGTAAGTTATTATACATACATCCCACAAAATTAGTAAAAAAGCAATTTGATTGTTTTCAAGATATAAAAACAACGAGTAATTTTTGTCAAAACACTAAAATTAATTGCGGTGATTTTTTTTAAAGTGCCAAGATGTGGCAAAGAAACCACAACAGAGTGACGATTTTTCCGGAAGTCTAAAAAAAAGTCAAGAACTGCATTGCCTTAGCGGCTTCTCAATTTTTTCCAGAAACTGCATCAGCTTCATGTGGTTTCTTTGCAAAATTTTCTAATTATTGGTTGAATAAAAAGTATAGTTTTTCATAGTGAAGTTAAGATTTTTTTTTGCAAGTTTGAGTATCTATCTTAACAACTTCTGAACATTGAAACACTTTGAAATTTTGGAGGCGTGTAGTGTGTATGTAGAAATGTGGGTCTTCAAAATTTTAGTCCAATCCCAGCCAATTTGCTTGTAAGGATTTCACCCCGAAGTGTACAAATATATTGAATTATAGTGGAGTTATGATTTTTTGCAAATTTCAATATCAATCTTAACGACTTCTGGACATCGATCGAAACGCTTTGATATTTTACAGGGGTATAGTGTGTATGTAGTAGTGATGATCTTCAAATTTCAGCCCAATCACAGCCAATTTACTTGTAAAGGTGTCACCCCGAAGTTAAACAAAAACATTAAACTATAGTGGAGTTATGATTTTTTACAAGTTTGAGTATCTATTTTAGCAACTTCTAGGCATCGAAACGATTTGAAATTTTGTAGGCATGTAGTGTGTATGTGGAAGTGCTGATATTCAAAAATTCATCTCAATCGGAGCTAATTTACTTGTAAGGATGTCACCCCGAAGTTGCTCAAAAACATTAAATTATAGTGGAGTTAGATTTTTTGCAAGTTTGTGTATCTATTTTAGCAACTTCTGGGCATCGAAACGATTTGGAATTTTACAGGCATGTAGTGTGTATGTGGAAGTGCTGATATTATAAATTTTCATCCCAATCGGAGCCAATTTACTTGTAAAGATGTCACCCCGAAGTTGCACAAAAACATTGAATTATAGTGGAGTTATGAAACGCCACTATATTTTTAGGTAATTCATGAAACGCCACTAAAATAAAATAAAGTCATGAAATACCACTATATTTTTGTAAAAGTCCATGAAATGCCACTATGTCATTGACCAGAAACAAAAAAGACAAAAATACCCCCACTAGTTAACAAAGTACTTTTAAAGCTCACAACATGCCCTTAAAAAAAATTGACTAAATTCACAAAAGTTCAAAATACTATAAAAATATAGATAACTATACAAAGTATTTAAATGTTATAAAAATAAATAAAAAATATATTAAAATATCATAAAACATTGAGAAAAATATCTAGTTCTTAGATGTTTTTCAAAATTATTTAGTACCATAAAAAGAATATATAATTTTAAACACATAATATATACTAATTTTTTTACAAAATTATTTAGACCAATATAGTACCATAATGTATACCAATTAGTTAGCATAATTTATACCAATTAATTACCATACATTTTTAAATTATTTTTCCTACCAATTTAATTAATTTGTACTAATTAATTACCATAATTTATACCAATTAATTACCATAATTTTTACCATATATTTTTAAATTATTTATTCAAAATAAATTGTTTTAATGTTTTATTAATATTTCAAAGCTATTATTTTTTTAATTTATGTTCTATTGTGTAGATGACTTTACATAATATAATTTATTTCAAAAAAACAATTTAAAATGATAAAAATAATAATTTTGAAAATGTATGGTACAAATTATGAGAATTAATTGGTACTAGTAGTTATGGTGCTTAATTGGTATAAAAATTGGTATAAATTATGTTAAAAATTATGACTAGTAGCATTTTTTGATCAATAAAGCACTATAACTAGTACCAATTAATTAGCATAATTTGTACCATAAATTTTTAAATTTTTTATCAAATTAAATTATTTATTCAAAATAAATTATATTATGTCATAAAGTCATTTGCAAAATAGAATATAAATTAAAAAATTCTAAGTTATGCTTGATCTTTTCCGGTGGCATTTTCGAGGTAGGGTAGACGTTTTTCGGACAATAAGAATGCTGATTAAGTAGGTGGATGACTGATATTAAAAGAGGATGATCGTATATAAGCTCGTTTTGCTTGTTCTTTTCCGGTGGCATTTTTGTTAGAATTTTGATTTTTTTAAAACAACTTATCAACTCATACTGAAAGATGGGTGTTCAACGTACTATTTAATTATACTTCACTAAAAATGAATAATGAACAAATATATGTACAGGTGGCCTTGTGTCTGTTAACCACAAGTTATTGCACCCCACCACAAAAAGGGCATCGTTGTCGCAATAACACTTCATTTATCACTTTCTACACTATGATCTATCGCATTCTATTCTCTGATTTGGGTAGTCTGTTCGAGATTCAGTTGCCCCTGTAGTACGCACGTATGAGGAGATCATCGCGGGCTCAATCTGGTAGAAGCCAGTCTCAGGTAGTTCCAAATTTTCCCTTTCTCGTATCTTATTTTCAACAAACAAACTGTAATCCGCTACATCCCTTTCTCCCCGTGCTGGCAACTCAAAATGGCTTGAACACCATTGCAGTTACGAATATCCGAAACGTGACCTGTGACCGTGACAGGCATGCAATGGTGTTAATTGCATATACAGCTCACAATTACGGGAAAGTCTTCTACAAGTGTGACACCTACGGTTACTGGAAGTGGTGGGAGGACATCAACCCACGGCCAACTAATGCCACCGACGTGGACTCCTCCAGCAGGTCTTTCCCTGTCGGATGACTACCAAATGTTGATGAAATAAACAACACTCTTACTCAACTGATTGTAGCTGTAGAGGGATTCAAATCCGTTCAGCATAATCACACCACCGTGACAGACGCAAAGATAAATCAGCTAGTGGTTGCACTCTACATATGTGTCAGTGTTTTTTACTTGTATGTGCTGGCTAAATAATTGGAGTTTGTGTGTTGGAGCTTGGTGATAGATCAGTGCCAGTATTTTCATTTTAGACCAAGTAGTATGGAGCTGTAATATGTGTTAGTTTGTGTTCTTTTGTACCTTCTCTTGATAAGTATTAGGGTTTGTTTCTGTTTCTGGTTGTAATCGGTCTGTATTTGTGGATTAACCATCTCCTGCATTAGTGTCTCAGTTTTGTTGCTGGCTAGTGTTGTAAGATTTGTCTGTAGTAGAACATGACTATTTGAGTTTCGTAAAATGCAAGCACATGTAGTATGTGAAGATTTGCAGGCAAGCAAGGATCACATTGAATCATCCATAACCAGCATCAGTTGGGAACAACGAATTTCACTACATTTTCTGGTTAAGGCCAATATCGAACGAAAAAAAAACTTAAAAGGTTTCAAGAAACAAAGAAACTTACCATTGTCATCCCACGTAAGTGGTAGTTTGCAACAGACATTTCATGCCAGTAATGGCATACCGTTTTGCATTCCATTAAGTACAGAAATTACATCAACAACAGAGTTTTTTGATCAAACAGGCACCCCAACATTACATTAACAACTAGAGTGCAACAGCATATATTATGTTGTCAAAAAAATCTTGGTCCAATTACAAAAGCGCAATGTCACGCCACAACAATGGTTAAATGATTGGAGTAGACATAACATTCAAATCATATGCCATTACAGTGTAGCATTCCATCGAGTCCAAAAAGGAAATGCACAAGCACAAACTTTTCAGCACACCCTAGCGACGTCTAACCTTGTTCCCATGTTGCATAGATTAGTGATTTGGTTTCTAATATTAGCCATAGTGTTGTTATTCGCTTCCTCATCTTGGCCATCATCAGCATCAAGATCCATTTCATCTGGTATAACCTCAGGGGCATTGTTGATGATTGTAGCAGCGGGATAACAAAACTGGCTTAGTCTACTAAATTTGTGCAGTGTAAAACAGGCGTTGATGATTCTGGTTTGCTTTTTCACAGTCCTGTAGTTAGGCACACACTCAAGAATTTGCCATTTCCCTTTAATCACCCCAAATGCACGCTCAATTACAGATCTTAATGAAGAGTGGCACTTGTTGAAGTATTCATTAGGTCCTCTAGCATCTTCAGCTCTAAACTCTGCTGGGTGGTACTTATCACCAGTGTGAGGTGTCATAACACAATCTCTATCAAAATAACCCTTATCAGCCAAATAATATTTGCCTGCAACAATATTTAAAAGGGTTAGATCACTTATGCCACTACCCATATCAATGAGTGATCAAAGGAAAACCTATTTACAATAGAAATACCTGCTGGTGGTGTAGGAAACTCCAATGGTGGGTCAGACATGCATTCAGTTAGCACCCTGGAGTCATGGGCGGTGCCTTCCCATCCAGAGCATACAAATGTGAAAATAATTCCAAAATCACAAATGGCTAACACATTTGTAGTTGGGAAACCCTTTCTCCCAAAAAATCCCAACTTATGTTGTTCTCCAACAATAAGTTGGATGTGGCAACCGTCCAAAGCACCAACACAGTCCTTTACAGATAGAAAATTAAAGTTAAAATAGGGCACGAGATCTACTTTCCAATTCACATGTATATTTGGTATTAATTGACACAACCTTAAAGTATGGGTAGTAGTATGGACTACTGATTATATGACGAGGTACAACATTGAATGGGAGCCTCGAGCGCACGATATCCCCTCCAAGCATGTCAACAACATCAAGCACATCTTCAAAGTGTCTGTGTATTGTTGACGGTGAGCGCTGGAAACGCTCCATGCCGTCTGTAACAGACGATTTGTGAGCTAATGTGTACACAAATATAGCAACCTTCTCCATCAATGAAACTCGGCTGCTGTACTGACGATTATACTTATTCTACAGAACATCCACCAGCAACAGAAACGTTCCTGATTCATCCTAAATGTGTTATAGCATCTTGAGGGTTTCTTCAATAGTTTAGACACCCAGTCGGGACCATTCAGTATTGATGTATGCACTGGGGTGCGCAGCTGTGACCTTAAGAAATCAGTGGTTGATACAATGTACTGAATGACTTCTTTAGTCAAACTGTACATGTCCATTCTATGGCTTCAAAGAATAGTTTCATTTTATGTGGATTAGCCCTAATCTTTTCCATTATCCCCCTCACTTGAGCTGGTGTAAGAACAAACATTTTTACCTAGTAGCAGTTAAACACTATCTTATTAGGCCTTTTACATAACAATAATGTTTTGCAGTTGACAAAAGTAAACTAACCAGATACATAATTGTATGGAACATTCTCAATAAATTGTATGTAATATTTCATTAATCGCTGCTGATGATTGTGCAGATAAGAAGATGCGAAATGTGTTGACTGGGGAGCAACAATTCTACATCGGTCAAGTGACCGTATTAAAATAACAATTAAAATCACTTTTACGAGATGGGGAAGTTGTTGTCTGGGAAAACAATACGTTGTATACAGGTAGCAGTCTGCCGATATTAGGTGGATGTAATATTAACAGCTGTTGTTTAATGGTTACAAAAAAGCTGCGCTCATTAATGAAACTGGTAACTATTAGACTCTCCTCAAGTTACATCGGTGCTGTATATTTTAATACTTCTCCTTCTGTGTATACGATAAGGATGTACACATTAGTCGATGTTATATCACATCTGTTAAATGTGAATTCTACTTTCCAACACAAACATACATGTTGTAGGGTTATCAGTGTTTCAGTTTGCATATAAAAATGCAACAGGGACCTGCGCATTAGTATACTGTTTTCAAAACTATCAAACGGTTCCACTGTAACAGCCCAGTCTTAACCCACATGTGTGATATTGTCCGCTTTGGGCCGCAGCCCGCACGGTTTTGTTCTCGGGGTACCATCCCCAAAAGGCCTCACACCAGAGTGGCCCAACGGAAGCGGGAAGCCCTCTACTCGGTGGATATTGTCCCTACTTTTGGGGTTTTGTTCCGGAGGGTGATACTAACACCTCTCCAGAGGCCTCACACAAGGGAAGAGTATCCCCACACCTATAAGGCGTGGTTCGTGCTCTCTCCCGATCGATGTGGGAGGTGACCCCTACACTGGGTATCACACTCTACCCCCCTTGGGAGCCCAGCGTCCCCGCTGGCACACCGACCTGGGCCTGGCTCTGATACTATCTGTAACAGCCCAGTCTTAACCCACATGTGTGATATTGTCCGCTTTGGGTCGCAGCCCGCACGGTTTTGTTCTCGGGGTACCATCCCCAAAAAGCCTCACACCAGAGTGGCCCAGCGGAAGCGGGAAGCCCTCTACTCGGTGGATATTGTCCCTACTTTTGGGGTTTTGTTCCGGAGGGTAATACTAACACCTCTCCAGAGGCCTCACACCAGAGCGGCCTAAAGCGGACAATATCACACATGTGGGTTAAGACTGGGCTATTATAGATGGTATCAGAGCGCAAAAGAATTCGTTTTGATGGTTGATACTTATGTTACATAAACATATGTATTCACTCATCGTGTAATTGTAGTTATTTGAGAAACAAGAATAAGAAAGGAGTGGAGAAACTCCAGGGGAATGAGGACCCCGATTGGTAATAGTATGAGGAATGAGTATGTATGGGAGACTTGAGGAGTATAAATCGGTATGGAACCGATGTATGTAATGAGTATAAATCGGGTACAACCGATGTATTATGAGTATAAATTTGGTATAGCAATTAATGGGATATTGTACCCACGAATTTCCTAAGTATAGTAGTTGGAGAGGATGTAGTAATGATTGATGAGATGATTAGTAAGTAAGTAAGCGAATCATATGAATTGGAAATGTATGTGTATGATTATGAGTAGCAAGATTAATAAGGTAGAAAACGAAATAATGTTTGACGAGCTGTCTGTTTGAATGAAAGTGGGAGGTGGAACTTGATTTGCTAGCGATCAAGGGAAGCCGAACACAAATTGGAGTGGAAGGATAATTCAACACCAATGCTGATCACATTGGGGTTGAAGGACTCTGGAAGCTCCCTTAAGTGGTCACAGTAATAACACTAGTAATAGGTATAATAGTCATAAATGGTATTTGGGAGATGTATGCAATTTTTCAAAACGAATTTCCAAAACTAATTTGGTACAATGTTTCTTCAAACTTGAGAATGAGGATCGGTTTTGAAACCGCTCCCACGGGCGCTAGTGGATCTTCCATGCCTAGGCATGGGTATCCGGTCGAAACCATAAGAGGAAAAGCTAGTTGTGAGTCGGTGGGAGTGTTGATCAGTTTTGAAACCACTACACCGGTTGTACGGTAACAGTGTGTGTTTTGTATTTTTCCAAGGGCACTGGGGCAGCGTAGTCCCGAGTAAGTATGAGTAAGTATGAGTAAGTAAGTATGAGTAAGTGCCTGAGGATCTCTATATGTGCAAATGAATTTGATCTGAACCAAAGGACCGTAGAGCCAGAAAGTGTAAGTGCTCAAGTCATGACGGCCGTGAACCAGAAAGCGTAAGTGTTCAAACGTGACCGGTACCAGAGGGATCACTCGCCATTGGGGGAGGATGGTACCTAATTGTCTGCGGATGGACCCCCTTGGAGAGAAGTAAAACAGATATTTTTGATTGCTAAGCATGCAGTGGCATGCTGTTTGGATGCGTAGTATGCATCATGTCAGACATTTGGGGTTTGACAGGTTATATGTAGAGGTCATAACCTTAGCATAGAGTATTTATACGAGTAACAATATTAGATTCACCAACTTTGAGGGCAAAGTTCTTTAAGGGGGGTAGATTGAAATACCCCGAACTTAAATATGGTGATTGGATTATTCTAATATGGTATTTAAGGGCCTAATAGTGCCTAAGTAATTTTGGTAAGGAAAATAAATCCAAAAGAAATGAGAACAACGCTTTAAAAGCGTAAACGCTAAAAGTAAGCGTTAAGTAACCATATGAGGTACGAGACCTCGGTTATAGTATCGTAAGGATTCCTAAGGCTTATTCATGCCTAGGTAGTATACGGGAATGATTCCCGAAGAAAACAGATCCAAGAAAGGTATTAAAACGCTAAAAGAGCTTTAACGCACGTTTTTCGAGGAAACCTGAAAACGTGATTTTAAGGGGGTCAAACGAACCCGTAAAAATTATAAATCAATAAACAACTATTATTAAGCAACAACGGAAGCTTAATAATCAATAAAAATAAAGAAACGAGAAAATTCCGGAAAACGGACCCGGTTAGTGAACAGTATCAAAACCGGGTAAAATAATGAGCATTTTCTGTAAAAGACGAAAAACGCTCCAGCTAGTATAACAGTGGGGGCTGGTTTTGCTGGTGTAAACAGCTCTCTCTCTCACACACACACAAGTAATAAATAAGGAAATCAAAGAAAGTAAAAAGTACAAAAGTAAATAACCCCCTCTCTCCTCTTATTCTCTCATTTCTCTACTCTCTCTCCAATTCCCTTCCTTCTCTCACGATGGAATCCCCCTCTCTGCAGCACAATCCTCTCCTTCCTCCCTTCTCTATTTGTAGCCGATTTTTGGAAGCTCCTCCATGGCTTCCCTTCTTTCTCTTCATGCTCTAGCTCCATTTGAGCTCCAAATGTAAAATAAAATACATATTTGAACTCCCCTCTTCAAGCTCTACATTTCTATCTTTTCAAAATCCAAAATGAGCAACTTCATCTCCATGGGTTTTGAGCATTTGAAGAATAAATGACACCATTTCGAAGCATGGAGTCTCCTCTTCCTTCTAAGGTAAAAAGGTTCAAGAAAAATCCATTTTCTTCACTCTATATAGTGGCCGATTTTTGCCCCTTCTTGTAATGCCTTGTTTTTCTCTTGCTTTGGAGCATTGTTTCAACCCTCCAATGGTGGAGTAATCCCCTTCTTGATTCAAGGGTGAGAATCCCTCTCAAAGATCTCCAAAGGTAAAACCCTAACTTGTGCTCTAAGCCCTTATATTTGAATTAGAATTCTTTAAGGGTTTAGAAGGATAATTAAATGCATTCTTGTGTTCTTGGGTGTTGGGATGGAGTTTGACAACTCCATTCCCATTTGACCGATTGGTACAAGCAAGAGAGGAAGAAGAGAAATGGAAAAGAAAGAAGGAAAATATAAGCTCAAGGTAAGAGCTCCTTCTTAATGCTTAATTTAATGCATTAGTGTAATGGGAATGGGTAAACATATAAAAGAACCTAAATTATTGTACTAGTATTGTAGTTATGGATGTTTGAGTATTTGTGAGCAAATGTGTGGATTTGTAGGCCTTAGAGCCAAATGAATGGTGTATGTGTACTAGTATTGTTATTGGAGGAAGCAATGATGTATTAGTATTGTGATTGAAGAAGTATTGGTGTATTAAGATTCTGTATGAACCTTGTGTGCTGGTAGGACCCTTGTTGGGTGTGGGTAGCTTTAGGTTGAATTTGATGAGAAAATGTGTATTTGAGGATGTAAGGGAAAGTAGGTGAACTATGGCAAAATTTTGGTAGGAATTGAGCATTAAAGAATAACTTGGTGAAGGAGAACCAAGGTATGTATTGGGGTTAGTAGAGATGTTGAATGACCATGGATTGGTAATTGGAGAATGAGGATGAAACATGTAAAAATCTGTAGCAAGAGGTATTAGCTTTCATTGGAGGAATTAGGAAGAATGAGAGTACAAGACTTAGTAAAATGAATTTTTGGACTTGGGTATAGATGTTGTAATTGCTTGGAATTGTATTTGGGATGCTAGTAATGGTATTGGTAGTAAAAGTATTGGATGTGAGAATTGAGTTTTAAAATCTGTAGCATAAGTGTAATAAAAACTGTTACAAGTGTTGGAAAAGAAGTGAGGGAATTGTGTAAGTTATTTGATGGATTTAGTAATGGATTTGGTGGATGAATTAAGGTGATTTTGAGGGCTTAATTAGTGTTAAAACATGTGGGATTACATGTAGGAAGATTGGGGAAGAAATGGGTAAGAAAAGAAGTGAAAAACAAAATCTGTAGGTAGGTTCTGGACCGGTCCGACCCAGAGGTTGGGGAGGACGGTGGGTCGGACGGGCACAGGCCACGGAACCAAAAACTACTGGAATGGTCCGACCCAGAGGTGTATGGGTCGGACGGAACAGTTCTGGGTCGGACGGGACAATTTCAGAAGACAGAAAACTTACTGGGATGGGCCGACCCATAGGTTGGGTCGCACGGTGGGTCGGACGGCCTCAACTTATGAAAAAAAAATAAAAAAATATAATAGTAGCAACATAGTAATCATATGTATGTATGTATGTATGTATGTATGTAGGTAAGTACATAAATAAAGGACCTTAGTAACATGCCATTAATGTGACGCCAATAGTAAGGAAGCAAGTATGTGAGTAGGAGAACAAGTATGAAAAGTAATTAAGTAGGTTGAGAGTATGAGGACATTAAGTATACCGGGATAACGGGGTAAGTACGGGAGTAGCAATTATTTGTGTATCGTAAGAGTATAGTATTAATAATAATGTTGGAACCTTATCAGTGGAACAAGTGTGAACCAAGGAACGAGGGAACACATGGTAGAGCTAACTCCGGTGAAAGGTATGATTTTCTCATGCCCCGTATGCTAACCGAGTTACGTTGATTTGTATGCTGTATGCCGGCTAATCAAGACTAAAGCATGAAAATGGTTTATTGCCTTCATTGTATGTCTTGATGTATGTTGTGTGAGCTAACCCTTCTTGATTGATTGTGTGGCTTCATTTAGTGCGTAGTACGACTCATAGATGAGTCTTGTTGTGTAGTGACTCGTAGTAAGAGTCACGTTGTGAACTAATGGAAACGTAGCAACACACTAAACTAATGAATCAATAAACGATAACGCAACCCAATGAAACTCACTAGAATGTGAGAGAGTGTACGGGAGTAATAACCTTCCGATGACGGTAGGAGAACCAAATTGAATAATCCACAAACAAAAAGTAGTGGAAGTATATAAGTAACCTCTAATAGAGGAATTAATCCTGGTGCAAGACATGAACCATGAGAGTAGTAAAGAATGATGAGGGATCTCCAAACCCCTTAGCAATTAGTCGACCCATTATGAGAGGACCCGACTGATGTAAGTATGTCCCAAACATGAGAGTATTCGATACGTTGGGGACAATATCCACCGAGTAGAGGGCTTCCCGCTTCCGCTGGGCCACTCTGGTGTGAGGCCTTTTGGGGATGGTACCCCGGAAGCAAAACCGTGCGGGCTGCGGCCCAAAGCGGACAATATCACACAAGTGGGTTGATTACTGGGCTGTTACAAACCACCAACATTTATATCCCAACTGCTAATGTTATTTCATTAAATTGTCTCACACAACAAACACATATAAACAGAAGGAGTTTGGGCACATCAATCACCCACATCTAGCAGAATCTATCACCCATTACCTTCAAGATCCTTTGCAATTATGGAAAAGTCATTCGGTAAGGGGGAGGACAGTAATGCAAACAACCAAAAGCGTGGGAGGGGCAGGTCCAGAGGACGTCCAAGGAAGAATCAGCACAGGACAACTTTGAACAATCTGTCAACGGATGAAACAAACATTCCACTTATTCAACTACCTGTCAACGCTGGACAACAGACCAGTATTGGTGACTCCAGCACTAATCCTCAACTGTCTCATGCAACTCGGCCTAGGAGACCTCCAGATTTTACAGCTCAATTTCCATCTGAAATGGTGGGTAGGCTACCACCTCGTTTCCCTGTTAGGATTGGAGAAAATGGGAAGCTAGAATTACCACAGGAGGTGACAGACGCATGTGCTCAGTAGTAAAGCTACAAACAGGGTTGTTGTCTAGGTCTAGTTGAGTTTTAAGTTTCCCTACACTTTCATTAGTGTTCTAATGTTGCAGGAGTATTGTTGGTTGTGTCGTGTTTCCTTTCATGTTAGAGTCTGTACTTTTGTTGCCTAAAAACACCACTCTTGTCCTTCGATAGAAGAGGTTCTATTGTTACTGAGTGATGAAATTAAATATGAATAACATTATGATTTCCACAAAGTGCACATAGCTATTATTAAGAAAATTAATCAAGCGCATACATTAAACTAACAGTAAAATGGAACAAATGAATATCTAAATTATTTTCCACTTAACCTAATAATACATTAAACTGAAAGTAATTTGTTATGACTTAACACAATGTGGTGTGGCCCAACAGATACTACCACTATTCCATTCCCTGCTACGTTTTGCTATTGTGTCCAACTCCATCTGTACTTTGATCACCTCATGGATCACAACATCACTAACTTGACACCCCAAAATGTCTCTATAGTCTGGATCTTCCATCAGGCTTGCAGCGTATCTAAACTCCTCAGTTGTCAAACCCTTCACCTCCTTCAACCGAACTATGGCCATGTTTTCTGTCATGTTCCCTTCCCTTGCGTTGATTGCTTCGTAATTTGGTTTACTACTCCCACAGAGCATGTCCTCAATGTGGTTTGCAAGTGAGAAGTTGTAAGTGATTTTGAGCTCCAGAAAGTAGAAGAACACCTGCTCCAGAAACCCATTTTTGCAACAAATTTGGCAACTGTGATGTTTTCTTTTACATCCAGTTTTTTGGTATTTCCTTACATGGTCCGAATGGCATGATACCAATGTGTTTAGAAACTCTACCTCAAACTCCTCGTATGCTAGTAGTACCATGTATTTAAATAGATCTTGCTTACTCTCAATTAACCTTGTTCTAATTGTCACTGAAACAATTGGATTCAAATCCATGGTTGTTGCAGAATAACCAAAATGATGGAGAGGGTTAAGTAGATCGACAACACAAAGTTAATATTAATATCTTACATGAAACACCCAGTTGTTCATACAACCATTAGCATAGTTACATTACTGTTAAAAGTTAATGCCAATTTGCAATTCTTCACAATGAATTACCCGTAAAAAACCCCCAAAAGATTGGCATAGTTAAACCTTCTAGTTCCCACATTCATACTAGGGAGAACATTCCACACCTACTGCAGACTACCATATGCATCATACTCTATCCTTACAGTCTAGCCTACTACTGCGCTAGAACCAAAATAATGTGACAATATTTGTTGTTTTTGATGATCAACACCCTCATAGACTGAGTAGTGCAGGTGGCGCACCTACTCTATGATTTCTTCATCGCCTCTGAGGTTCTGGAGTCCTTGGCGGTTCTCCCTTATCTTGATTGCAGTGATTGCAAAAGCAAACTCACGGATACTAAGCCCCTGCACACCCCTCAATATTGCTGCAGCTTGGTCCACATCAATGACAGTGTCTGATGTGTTAGCATTAGTCTAGAATGTATGCATCATCTGTTCAAAGTTAGTAAACTTATCCACTATATTCTCCCCTACATTACCTAGACGTTCAACAGCAGCACTTGCTCTTCCCTTTGCACTACCCCTTGACTTTTTCTTACTACTCCCACCCTCTCCATCAACTGGTTCCTTCCCTTTCCTTCTGTTTGTGTTCCCACCTGCATTACCAGCTTGTAAATGGGTTGCAGCATCCCCATAATTTTCAGTATCACCAGTGGGAGCTGAAGTACTGATAGGTGCTCTTGTTCTCCTTAGACCAGTAGGGCATGGGGGATTAGACATCTGTGCAGATGAGATTTCTCCAATTTGTGGAGTAGGAGTGAACTGGGTTAACATGTCCATTAGGGACTGGTTACCTAGGTTATGAAGGTGATGCACTTCCCTCTGTCTGATTGTTTCCAGCTTGGCCCATAGTAGTATTATAAAGGGATACTCCATTGTTAATAGAATAAGTGGAAGAAATATCCATTGAACTAGGGTCACCACTGTCTGAGTAGGCTATTATACATATATCCCACAAAGTTAGTAAAAAAATAAATTGATTGTTTTCAAGATATAAAAACAACAAGTAATTTTCGTCAAAATACTAAAATTAATTGCGGTGGTTTTTTTTTAAAGTGCCAAGATGTGGCAAAGAAACCGCAACAGAGTGACGATTTTTCCAAAAGTCTAAAAAAAAAGTCAAGAATGCATTGCCCTAGCGGCTTCTCAATTTTTTCCAGAAACCGCATCAGCTTGATGTGGTTTCTTTGTGAATTTTTTTAATTATTGGTTCAATAAAAAGTATTGTTTTTCATAGTGAAGTTAAGATTTTTTTTGCAAGTTTGAGTATCTATCTTAACAACTTCTAAACATTGAAATACTTTGAAATTTTGGAGGCGTGTAGTGTGTATGTAGAAATGCGGATCTTGAAAATTTTAGCCCAATCCTAGCCAATTTGCTTGTAAGGATTTCACCCCGAAGTGTACAAATATATTAAATTATAGTGGAGTTATGATTTTTTGCAAATTTGAATATCAATCTTAACTACTTCTGGACATCGAAACGCTTTGAAATTTTACAGGCGTATAGTGTGTATGTAGTAGTAATGATCTTCGAATTTCAACTCAATCAGAGCCAATTTACTTGTAAAGATGTCACCCTGAAGTTAAACAAAAACATTAAACTATTGTGGAGTTATGATTTTTTACAAGTTTGAGTATCTATTTTAGCAACTTATGGGCATCGAAACGATTTGAAATTTTGCACGCATGTAGTGTGTATGTGGAAGTGTTGATATTCAAAAATTTATCTCAATCGGAGCTAATTTACTTGTAAAGATGTCACCCCGAAGTTGCACAAAAACATTGAATTATAGTGGTGTTATGAAACGCCACTATATTTTTAGCAAATTCATGAAACACCACTAAAATAAAATAAAGTCAAGAAATACCACTATATTTTTGCAAAAGTCCATGAAATGCCATGTCATTGACCAGAAACAAAAAAGACAAAAATACCCCTACTAGTTAACAAAGTACTTTTAAAGTTTACAACATGCCCTTAAAAAAATTGACTAAAATTCACAAAAATTCAAAATACTATAAAAATATAGATAACCATACAAAGTATTGAAATATTATAAAAATAAATAAAAAATATATTAAAATATCATAAAACATTGAGAAAAATATCTATTTCTTAGATGTTTTTCAAAACTATTTAGTACCATAAATAGAATATATAATTTTAAACACATAGTATATAGTAATTTTTTTACAAAATTATTTAGACCAATATAGTACCATAATTTATACCAATTAGTTACCATAATTTATACCAATTAATTACCATATTTTAAATTCTTTTTCCAACCAATTTAATTAATTTGTACTAATTAATTACCATAATTTATACCAATTATTACCTTATATTTTTAAATTATTTATTCAAAATAAATTGTTTTAATGTTTTATTAATATTTCAAAACTATTATTTTTTAATTTATGTTCTATTGTGTAGATGACTTTTTTACATAATATAATTTATTTCAAAAAAACAATTTAAAATAATAAAAATAATAATTTTGAAAATGTATGGTACAAATTATGATAATTAATTAGTACTAGTAGTTATGATGCTTAATTGGTATAAATTATGTTAAAAATTATGACTAGTACCAATTTTTCAACCAATAAAGCACTATAACTAGTACTAATTAATTACCATAATTTGTACCATAAATTTTTAATTTTTTATAAATTTAAATTATTTATTCGAAAAAAATTATATTATGTCTTAAAGTCATTTGCAAAACAAAATATAAATTAAAAAATTCTAAGTTTTGCTTGTTCATTTCCGGTGGAACTTTTGAGGTAGGGTAGAAGTTTTTCGGACAATAAGAATGCTGATTAAGTAGTGTTTTTTGGGCTATTAGCTGATACGGGCGGATATAGGCTGATGACTGATATTAAAAGAGGATGATCATATATAATCTCGTTTTGCTTGTTTGTTCTTTTCCGGTGGCATTTTTGTTTCAATTTTGATTTTTTTTAAACAACTTATCAACTCATACTGGAAGATGGGTGTTCCACGTACTATTTAATTATAGTTCACTAAAAATGAATAATGAACAAATATATGTACAGGTGACCTTGTGTCTGTTAACCGCAAGTTATTACACCCCACCACAAAAAGGGCATCGTTGTCGCAATGACACTTCATTTATCACCTTCTACACTCTGATCTATCACTTTCTATTCTCTGATTTGGGTCGTCTGTTCGAGATTCATTTGCCTTTGTAGTACACACGTATGAGGAGATCATCGCGGGCTCAATCTGGTAGAAGCCAGTCTCAGGTAGTTCCAAATTTTCCCTTTCTCGTATCTTATTTTCAACAAACAAACTGTAATCCGCTACATCCCTTTCTCCCTCGTGCAGGCAACTCAAAATGGCTTGAACACCATTGCAGTTACGAATATCCAAAACGTGACCTGTGACTGTGACAGGCATGCAATGGTGTTAATTGCATATATAGCTCACAATTACGGGAGAGTCTTCTACAAGTGTGACACCCGCGGTTACTGGAAGTGGTGGGAGGACATCAACCCATGGCCAACTAATGCCATCGACGCGGACTCCTCCTGCGGGTCTTTCCCTATCGGACGACTGCCAAATGTTGATGAAATAAACAACACTCTTAATCAACTGATTGCAGCTGTAGAGGGATTCAAATCAGTTCAGCGTAATCACACCACCGCGACAGACACAAAGATAAATCAGCTAGTGGTTGCACTCTACATATGCGTTAGTGCTTTTTGCCTCTATGTGCTGGCTAAATAATTGGTGTTTATGTGTTGGAGCTTGGTGATAGATCAGTGCCAGTATTTTGATTTTAGACCAAGTAGTATGGAGCTGTAATATGTGTTATTTTGTGTTCTTTTGTACCTTCCCTTGATAAGTATTTGGGTTTGTTTCTGTTTCTAGTTGTAATCGGTGTCTGTATTTGTGGATTAACTATCTCAGGCATTAGTGTCTCAGTTATGTTGTTGGCTAGTGTTGTAAGATTTGTCTGTAGTAGAACATGACTATTTGAGTTTCATAAAATGCAAGCACATGTAGTATATGAAGATTTGCAGGGAAGCTAGGTTCACATTGAATCATCCATAACCAACATCAGTTGGGAACAACGGATTTCACTTCATTTTCTGGAAAAGTCCAATATCAAACGAAAAAAAAACTTAAAAGGTTTCAAGAAACTAAGAAACTTACCACTGTCATCCCACGCAAGTGGTAGCGTGCAACAGACATTTCATGCCAGTAATGGCATATCATTTTGCATTCCATCAAGTTCAGAAATTACAGCAACACCAGAATTTTTTGATCAAACAGGCACCCCAACATTACATTAACAACTAGAGTGCAACTGCATATATGCAGTTGTCAAAAACATCTTGGTCCAATCACAAAAGCGCAATGTCACGCCACAACAATGGTTAAATGTTTGGAGTAGACATAACATTCAAATCATATGCCATTATAGTGTAGCATTCCATCGAGTCCAAAATGGAAATGCACAAGCACAAACTTTTCAGCACACCCTAGTGACGTCTAACCTTGTTCCCATGCTGCGTAAGATTAGTGATTTGGTTTCTAATATTAGCCATAGTTTTTATTCGCTTCCTCATCTTGGCCATCATCAGCATCAACATCCATTTCATCTGGTATAACCTCAGGGGCATTGTTGATGATTGTAGCAGCGGGATCACCAAACTGGCTTAGCCTACTGAAGTTGTGTAGTGCAAAACAGGCGTTGATGATTCTGGTTTGCTTTTTCACAGTCCTGTAGTTAGGCACACACTCAAGAATTTGCCATTTCCCTTTAAGCACCCCAAATGCACGCTCAATTGCAGATCTTAATGAAGAGTGGCACTTGTTGAAGTATTCATTAGGTCCTCTAGCATCTTCAGCTCTAAACTCTGCTGGGTGGTACTTATCACTAGTGAGAGGTGTCATAGCACAATCTCTATCAAAACAACCCTTATCAGTGAGTGATCAAAGGAAAACCTATTTACAATAGAAATACCTGCTGGTGGTGTAGGAAACTCCAATGCTGGGTCAGACATGCATTCAGTTAGCACCCTGGAGTCATAGGCAGTGCCTTCCCATTCAGAGCACACAAATGTGAAAATAAGATCAAAATCACAAATGGCTATCACATTTGTAGTTGGGAAACCCTTTCTCCCAATAAATCTCAACTTATGTTGTTCTTCAACAATAAGTTGGATGTGACAACCGCCCAAAGCACCAACACAGTCTTTTACAGATAGAAAATTAAAGTTAAAATAGGGCACGAGATCTACTTTCCAGTTCACATGTATATTTGGTATTATTTGACACAACCTTAAAGTATGGGTAGTAGTATGGACTACTGATTATATGACGAGGTACAACATTGAATGGAAGCCTCGGGTGCACGGTATCCCCTCCAAGCATGTCAACAACATCAAGCACATCTTCAAAGTGTCTATGTATTGTTGACGGTGAGCGCGCGATGGAAACGCTCAATGGCGTCTGTAACAGACGATTTGTGAGCTAATGTGTACACAAATATAGCAACATTCTCCATCGGTGCAACTCGGTTGCTGTACTGAAGATTATACTTATTCTGCAGAACATCCACCAGCAATAGAAACGTATCCCGATTCGTCCTAAATGTGTTATAGC